>DWME01008152.1:0-11955 GCA_018244795.1 Parelbella ahira ahira
GGTATTTCGCCGAATGGGTACGAGACTACGGGCCTCGAGTATCCCCTCTTTACCCGGGCCGTCTCAGAGAGTCAACTGCCCCCCGGTAATTTCAACCCGTCTATCTGACGGTGTTGCGGTCAGTGGTCGTCACTCGCCGACCATCGATGCTAGGCATTATCCTCCGTAGTGTAGCCTTGTCCTAATACAATATACTTGTGAAAGTATTACTATAATGTACTTATTTCTAATTAGAAATAGGTTTTGAAACGAGTAAGACGCGTTTACCATCGTTCCAAATTTCTTGAAAAACCTTTTAAAGCTGATACTAGACATTATATTCGAACACTCTACCTGTACTTAATAAAATACGTAATAAATGATTAAACAAAGTCCTATATACACGAGAGCAGCGATCGGGGAATGTTTTCTAACGCACACTGGGAAATAAGCCGGGCGTATGTCAGCCATAAACTGTCGTTAAATACTTTAATCAAATACTACGGTGACACGGCGGATGCGGCAGGTTTCCAGGGGTGTCCTCTGTTGACGGAAAGCGCGGCTACGACCAACACCTCCCCTATGTTCCTTTTTTTTTCACGTACAGTTCTCGGCTTCGTCCCTTCTCACTTTCATACTACAGCTGACCGGACTGAATGTACATATTTTTTAATCAGTTTCGGTCCTGACTCTGACTCTGAACTATGAGTTTTATCAATATAAAACTTTTTAAATCTTCTTCGTCTTTATATTTTCCTCTTTTACTTTCTTTCTTTTAATAGTGTTTTTCAGTAGGCTACTGAATATGCATATATAAAGAGAAACTTTTTAATAATCACCAAACCTTTTGTCGTTTCGCTATTGGACACGGGTTGTAATAAGTATTACCCTTAGTGTTAGGTTATTCGTAAGTATGTAGTTTATCATTCTAGTCGGTGTGGACAGACATCATACGCTTTAGAAATCATTATACAGAACACTAAAGTACCAATTTAAAAATGTATTTTTTATACTATGGTCACCTTTCAAGATTACTATAAACGCGTTATTAATAAACCGAGTGATGCTTGCTTCGGTAAACAATAGTTAATATCCACTCGGTTCGTTTTTCTCGTACTTCATACAGAAACTTGCAAGACGGAGTTCCGATCGGAACAACTTTATACGCGCATAGTTGTAAGTTCGAGTTTGATAAGGCTTTAATAATCAATTTTTTATTTAGTATTCTTGTCTGATATAAGATTGCTCTTAGTACTTTTTGTAGTGTTAGTCGACACCGTGTGCAAAATACCGGATGTTGTATAAAAAGATCAAGAAAAAGTTAAAGGAAAAAATAAAAGCGTTGGACATATCCGACATTAATTAAATATTTTACATACACATCAATATTTAAAACTACATACATATGTGAACAGTGTCACATAAGTTCATGTGAATCGAGAGATTCAGTGTCTAAAAAAATGCCCATGAATTGGTACTTAAAACGAGTAGTATACGAGTACATCTTACAACAATTCGTACATGGCTATTTGATCCCGGACGAGACAGAGGCAATGCTACGGCAATAGCTGATTAATTATAGATATATACACACATAAAATATACCCATATAGATACCTAAAAACGGAACTTTACTTAACTCAGGCATACGATATAAATATAAGTGTATTAATTTAATAATAGTAATAATAATTGACCCACAACGACAATTCCACTGTTGGAATATGGGTCTCCACTCATATTGAGAGGGTTAAGACCATAGTCCGCCACGCTGGCCAAGTGCGGTTTGGGAGACTTCACACACCTTAGATTTTTTTTTTTAATAAATTCTAGGGTTTGTAGGTTTCCTCGCTGTTTTCCTTCACCGTTAGCAAGTGATATTTAAATTTTAATTTTTAGTATTAATTTAACTTAAAAGTATGAAATCTTTGCCGAGCCGTACTATCCGTACGTACATAGGGCTCCGCTAATCGATTTATTTTTAACTGAAAACATTGTTGTATTCATTTCTATTTATTTACCAAAGAGCGAAGGTTGTTAATACTTTTGTGATGTGAACAGGACAACAGCACGGGCCAGGCGCTGCTCGACGTGGTCTTCAGGCACCTGGACCTGTTGGAAACGGCCTATTTCGGCTTGCGGTACATCGACCAGGACAATCAAACTGTAAGTGTAATCAATTATGTCTAGAATTCGGTATATACATACTAGACTATCTAAGCTCTTAACAGTATTGGGATTAGTATAATATATGTCTGCAGTAATGTTATAATAAAGCATTTAGTATAGTAAGATTAAGATTAGTATAGTAAAATTAGTATAATATAAGTTTGCAATAGTGATATAATAAGCATAAGGATTACTCAGGCTTAGATTATTAGAAATAATTTATAATAGAGTACATTTCAATAGAATCGATCGCGACATGATATGGTTTAACCAAAAAAAAAGTATTTTATCATCTAATTTTTTTACATAAACCCGTCTTGGCGACCATTCATATAATAAAATTTCCTTTATTTAATTCCTTAATGTTATAACCTGTTTATTAATCACCACTGGCTAAGTTATGACATCTGAGAGATACCACTCGTCTTTCCCTGTTATAATTATTGTCCATGACAACGCTTAAGTAATCGCTTCAAGTTGTTGCTTAGTTTTTGCGCGCAGAAAAACACATTTGTCATTAGAATGGTTTTTTTTTTCGAACACAATTTGAACTTTTGCGAGTCATATAAACCAGTGTACCAATATATTTTTTTAAAATCAGAAATTATTTCTGAATAAAAAGAGACTGATGAGAGTGCCCTGTGCCTGATGTAGGGTAATAGACTCACAACCTATTCCACTGTGGGACGTAAACGTATCTGACGTAACGTGGGAGGTGTACTACGCTCCTCTGCCTATCTCTTCTGGGGTTACCTGCGTGATGCTATGTCTTTTTGTTGCATGTGGAAGAAGCTCATCAGGTTTGTAAGGAAAAAGATATTATAATACGAATTTCTTATACTAATTTGGCCACATCAACCATATTTTTGTAGCAATCGCCCTCAGCTGAGCCGTGATAAGGGTTGCGGGTTTGATGTCGTCGGGGTTGATGTCTAAATAATTAGTTTAGATAACAACCCAATGTGCCCGACACTGTTCGTGTGCTTGACACTGAGTTTCGTCCCTGGATGTCACTACAGATATATTCTAATATAATAGTGTATATCCACTTCTAACAGTGGATATATCCTATTACAGAGTAATTAGTGTTAACTGGTTATTATATGTCTATTGACTGCCTCGTTGGTCGAGTAGTTGCAAGCGAAACTGCCGTTCGGGAGGTCCTGGGTTCAAAACCCAAGTCGAGTACTTTTGGATTTTTCTAATTAAAAATTTCCAGTAATGACTCGGAGTTTGGATCCGTGCTCGCTGTATGGCAATAGGCTCATGGGACGTAAACGTAACCGGTGAAACGTGGGCGTGTACCACACTCCTCAGCCTACCTCTACGGGGATTACAGGCGTGACGTTGCGATTTTTTGTTTATAAAATATTATTATAATATTATTACACCAGGTTTCTTGCGAGATAGGCAGAGCACCTAGTGCCAACTAACTCTCTCTTTCCAGACCTGGCGTGCTTCTTCCACTTTCATCGCTCTTTTTACAAAAACTCCCTAATTTCGAAGGCTATATATAATTGATCTCCTAATTATATTTGGCAGCACTGGCTGGACGCGGGGAAGAGGCTGCGACGACAGCTGCGAGGTTCGGACCCCCACACCTTCTACTTCGGAGTGAAGTTCTACGCAGCAGATCCTTGCAAGCTCTTGGAAGAGATTACGAGGTATTTATGCAGACATTGCTTATTAATTATTAAGTATTGTTAGTATTGTCATAAGTAAACGATTCCTCACCTCATTTTGGTTATGTTAAAATTTTGGATATTAATGACCTGCGCAACGCATTTCAGTTCTCTTTCCAAACTCGATTCGAGTTGCCCGGTAAACTTTACGAAAAACATTGGAGAACGCATGCATGGTCAGTGTATTTTTTAGGTGTCATTCAATACCAGTTAAAACTCAATACTCTTAATTCCACGGTAAGTTTACGTAATACATGCTAATAGATAGTAAACGTTAGATTCACAATAACAGCGCATTATTGATTTCACTATACCTACACGCCCCATTAATAGGCACATCTAACAAAAGGGAAGGCAAATATTTTTATTACATCGCTCAATTTACAAGATGTCTAATTTTTATTTGTGTCGGGGTATACATAGTTAAATATACCATTGGTAGGATATGTAAAGAACGTATCTCAACTATCTCGTTGGTCAAGTGACCGCAAGTGCGACTACCGGCCGAAAATGTCCTGCGTTCGATCGCCGGGTTGACTATTATTGGGTTTTCTATTTTGAAATTCCTAGCACAAATCCATACTTACCTATTAGCTCAACTCCTATTCGGTAGTGGGACGTAAACATAACTGTACTACACTCCTCTGCCTAACTCTTGGGGGATTACAGTCGTGGTCATACGTTTTTTATCATGGAGTAGTATTACAACATTTTTCGTAAAAACATACTAAGTACACATATCAGATATACATACATTCGATAGTTAAATGAAAATATTTAGTTCGTTCAGATAACGGTTAGTGAGAGCGAGAAAATATTTATAAAGCGAAGTGCGCAAAAGTCGAGCTTTCCACAAAGTGTGCGTGGTAATGCCCGTACAATTATAACGAACACTTAAGCAGCGAGATTATTTTAGCGCCGTCGGAGTTAACTCCGGGACCTGCGTGAATATTTTTATTCACCGTTAATCCTGTGAAACCGACACTAAACTTGTTCGAGTTAAAATGCGAGCGAAGTGAGAACCAAGATTTTAATTACAAGAGTTTCGTAAAGATAATTTGCGGTGTACTATTTAAAAATCCGGGTTAACTCACTTACTCCGCGGCGCTGGCTGGCGGCGGACTGCTCACTACGCGGCTCGAGCGTCGCTACAAAATGTGGTCATGGCTTGTAACCAAAAACATCACATTTATATGCCAGAAAGCTTAAACGCTTTTTGTATATATAAAGCAAAATATTTAAAGGTTGTTACATGAATTGTTTTTATTTTAATAAAAACATCGTGATAAAATATACCAAGTAATTAAAAAAAAAATTGGCCCTAGCCCCAATGCTAAAAGCTAAGATGAAACACCATAGCTCACTAGGTATCACTCAGCCGGTGGATTACAAACATAAAAAATATATAGCGTGATACAAACGTCGGAAACTGAGACAACACGCCAAGCCAATAGATACAATTAAAAAACAGAAATTATACTAAACTTCACTTAACTATTAATTAACTTCAAATTAATTAAATTATATAATGAATAACGTTCATATATGAACTGTATTTAATATATAATTTCATTCGACATTATATTATTAATGCATTAAATAAGCTACGGTAAGTTCTTATCGACGCGCGCGTAAATGAATTCCAACGAAACCGCTAACGTTTATTTGATAATAAATTTAATTAGCGCACATATAAAATTATCAACAGCTGTATTTAGTTATGTGGTTTCCATCAAAACAGCCGGCGGATTTATAGAATCCGAATTATTTATTCACCGGGAAAATTTTACACCCTGCCGCCCCCATGTACACATTCACTCTTTGAACTGCATAATGTTTTATGGTTTGAGAGTTTTAATGCCCATTAACATCGCTCGCATAACGAAACTGATGTCCGACGTAGTCATAAAATGTTCCTAATTGATATGTAATTCCACCTGTGTCATTTAAAGCGTAAGTAGAACTGCGAGATTGCGATATATATTATGTAGAATATTTGCGCCAATACACTTTTTGTTATATTTTCCTCGCAGTCCTTTGCCATGTTAATACCAAACTCGCTGAGCATACGTTTGCGGTACATATGAAAAGCAAATAAAGGGAAATTATTTATGCTTATGGAGCGCACCATACCTGCGAACTCCACGGAATTACCTTCGGGCTGATAACGGAGAGAAGACGCCGAATGCTGTTTAAATAATAGGAATAATGCGAGTAGAAGGGTCGGGAGTTATGGCCGTGGCAATAAAACACATCTGTTGTTACATGCGAGGATGTCGTCATCAAGTGCCGCGTCAGGACCTCACCGCGGGAACTGTTTACAATAGTGAATAAGCACTACTGCTTTGATGTCACCGTTTGAAAATATGCGATCTTTATTAGCTTTAAACACTACTCAATATAGTTAATCATCAGCGCTTTCTTTATTTTTACATCACCTTTACGCGATAGACAGAGTATTTATATCAAGTGCCAAATATGTATGTGCCCTTACAGACTTCATGGGTTTCTTTTGCATTCATTGGTTGATTTCTAATTTGTTTATGAAATTGGTTATAAATAGTCTAAAAAGTTATTGTTTAAACATAATTCGAACTTGAGTAAACACGAGGTAATTTCCGACAGAATCCTGTTTCGCATTAAATTAATGCTCCAAAGTGTCCACACATTCTCCTGCGACAGCTATGTGTGAAATGTGCTAGAACAATGTGCGTAGTTAGCGTCACCGTAGCACTTACACAAGTATACAGTCGAATAACGTTACAAGATCTCGTTCCGGACTTAGCCTTGAGCGCGGGGGAACTTGGGAACAATCCTATTCTCTATCACAAAGGATTCCCCCTTTGACGAGACGAAGCCAATTTTTTTAAGTTACCGCTCCTTATTAAACTTAAAACCTTCGCGGCTATTCACTTTGCTAAGATAATATTTAAACTTAAAATAAAGTACTTGTGGCTATAAAGTATTTTCTAATATTAATCGGTGATGTAAAATTTTTAATATATATTTTTTGTTTTATTATTTAAGAAAGTCAATGAGACCTAACATACTCCTGGTTTTTAAAATTGGCCAGCCCCACCATGCTGACCTGTGTACACCAAGTTAGCAATCCTCATTATCATCATAACGGAATAATGCATAGTGATGTCCCGGCTGCGCTTGCCTATCTGTTTGTGTGCTTGTATGGCAGTAACTTTGAGGAAGATTTGATGTAGTTGAATATCTAAGGAATGTTTAGATACTTACTCGTGTATTTTTACCGTAACGTAGCGTATAACGGTAAATAGGGATTAAATGCCGATAAATCCATACATCGGCGAGTTGTCCTTGCCATTATCCGTTTACACACTATGTTCCTAGATGGGGCATTTTAATATTGAAATGTAGATAAACAATTCCTGAAATACGATTATGCATCTAAAAACATGCGCTTTACCAGGATAAATATGGAGTGTCGGAACTCTTTTTACGTCCAACTGCTAGACGGAATCTCTCCAGAGATGGTGTAAGTGTGAAAACCACCAATACAAATTGACAGAGATATGTGTACCACCAAAACACTCCGACGAATTGCTTTCAACCGCTAATAAAACCTCCGACGAGGTTTAACGATTTTTAACTAACGATAACGTGTATTCCGAAACGCGAAGCGCTATTGAAAATTTATCAATCCTGGATCACCCACCCCAGTGCGGTCCGCGCCCTGTGTTGCTTAACTTTCCAGATCGCTTGCGCTCTGCCACCGCGTCGGAGCTACGAGCGCTTCAAGCTTTAGATTAAATCAGATAAAACCAAAAATCGAAAACTTTCTATGCATGTACTGTTCAATTGTTAAGGGTATACATGTTATTTAGCAAGATTCTTCCTTTCACAGTTATTAGAACCTTTTATTTTCTTACATAAATTAGTATATACTTTTTATTATGAAAAGCGCATTTAAAATCAATTTAATTGAAAGTTACATTCGATATTAATCTTATATCATCAAATATGTTCATCATTTTGTCTTTACTAAAAATTTTCTAAACGAAAACCGTGTGGATTTCTAGTTTAGACTGTACGAGGGGATTTTGGTGCGCGTTAAAACTAATTATTATGTTACGGTATATGTAAGGACACAGTGCCAGTGGGTATTGGAAATTTCGGTTGTACACCAACTGCAAACTTCCTTTCTTAAACTTGTAATCCTCCCGCCTGGGCGAGCTCGGGCCGAGTGGGTAGTAGCGTAAGTGCGAGCACTGGCAAGTGTCGCAAATGAAAACCCGTCAATTCAGTTGAGTTTTTAGAATCATTCCACTCAGTTTTATGTGTATGTTGAAGCTTGATGTCCGCGACACGAAGCTAGAGGGCGAAATAAAAGTGTAGTGCATTCGCAGTGAAGCCGGCGAGCTCGTAAACAGACGCGGCAGTGATAAACTTAATGAATAGACCAAAGTGCCCGGCGTTAGAGCTCTCACTACGCAACGAACGTACATACTCGTATATACGCCGTAGCGGAATTTTTCATAATATAAACAATTTTAATTGGGCACATCTCTCAGGGAATAGGTTTTTCCATAAAAATTATCCAAGAAGAACTCGCGGAACCTTAGTATTTTCCACTCGCGTTCTCGTCTTGTTAGTGAAATAAAAGCGCGGAGAACGTCGACGCACGAACACCTTTATTTAACTGTTTTATATAGAGACATGACGTACTTGACATATTTACTACGCTTCAATTACCATGGATGCGTGCATACATGCGTTTTGCATACTAGGCTCGGCTAACATTCATATACGCCCAAGTGTCGACGCGCGAAATAACAGATTATAGCGTACTTTAAAAAGAACAGACGTAGGAATCATCTGCTTTTACCGCGTTTGCCAATTTCATAATACGAGTATTAACAGAGACTTGTGTAATAAAGATAAAGCGCAGACAAAAAAGAACGAGACCGATAGATAGTAAAAAGATAAGAGTCACTGGCTTTAAACAGAGCTTAAGTACTCGTTCTCGGACAAAGCCCGGTGTAGTTATTCGAGCGGAACTTCTGAAAGTTTTACAACCGCCTTTCTTGGGAATACTAGAACAGAGAAATATCAAATGTTTTATTAAAATTTCGTTATCACGGTGTTGACACGCGTCCCCGCGCCTGCCCCCCGCGCCACCGGTACGTTTGAAATCTGCGCCGAGGGGACGTCTCACCCTCAGGTAAAAAGTAGCAGTTTAATACTCGTAAAATATTTGATGTGATGGTCCTTCAATATTTAATTTCTTCTTGGTTCCTATGTTTTTGTGAAGAATTTTCTTATTTAATTCTATCAACGAAGTAGACGTACGAAAACCACTCTGTCACATAAATTATTCCGTCTGTTTAAAACAAATGCGTCATGGAACAGCGACCAATTTAGCCATAGACTTTAATAATTCTTACTTCTTTATAACGACACAATGTTCAGAATTTTACTACAGCTAGGAATTATAAATTAGTAAACATGCATAAAAATGTCTATATCGTGTTATAATTGAAACTAATGACACGCGAGAACATGTAAAAATATTGATAATACATTACAATTAACTTGGAGTTATTAAGAACTTAGGTCCATTTTACATGAATGAGCTGTAAGAACTAAAGTAATCAATACTGTTTGCTGTGCAGGTACCAGCTGTTCCTCCAGCTGAAGCAGGACGTGCTGCGGAGTCGATTGCCGGTTGGCTTCGACTTGGCGGCCGAGCTCGCCGCCTACGTGTTGCAATGTAAGTAACTTCGACTCGAATGTCAACAAACAAATAAAAATATCCTAGCTGTTATATCTTGTTGCTATTTCTTAAAGAAAATTGTGTACATATGTACGTACATGTAAATCAATGATGAATTTGGAATCTCCTATTAATTTTTCTAGATGTTTTATTCATTCTTATTTGTTAATTATTAACATTTAATTGAATTGAGCTTATCGGATTTGAGGTTTTCTGCACAATCTTACGACACATGTGTTTCTAAATTCGACATTCCACTCACCGTTGACTAAATTACCAACTTAAAATAAAGGTACGTACTGTTTTAGTAGTAATAAAAATATTACGTGTTGCAACAATAATATATTTGAAGTACTGATGCCGATAATAATAATAGTTAAAATTATAATATCCTGATGCCAATGCTTTACGGAGTGGGCAAAGAATATGAAGTACCAAATATCTCTGTCTTTACGCGCTTCTACATTCATCGCTCTCTTCTTACCCTCACGTTGCTTTAGAAGACTTCTAATCCACCCATCAGTCAGTAGTCTTATTAGGCGCGATTGCTAGGCTATAATAATACATATTGATGACGAACTATGGACAAGTAAATGTGTATAAAACTTTTTAAACATCTAAAACACTGCGGCCACAGCAACCACGATAATAACTGTAGCAATCTGTTCAACATTCCGTGACATAATTGTAAAGTACACGCAATGGAATAATAAATGAAATTGAGCGGCCCGCGGCCGCGCGAGGACGTTGACTCATTGCTGGAGGCGGACTGCGCGCAGGTACGCGGCGGACACACGTGAGCCACGCTCGTGCGACGGGCGCCAGCCCGCCTGCAGCCGAAACACGCCACTACACGGTTTACCTAACCCGCACCCGTGTCCAAGTGTCCAACAGTGGACCGATAAAATGGGCGGGTGATGATGACATAATTTAGGCGATATAATGTGCATTGAATCTCTTAAATATCCTGTCTTAAAATAAAAACCAATTTCGTAATTTGTCTACATTAGAAATAGAAGTAAACAAAAAGTTAAGGCTATTTATATTGAACCTTGACACGAAATTACGTATGAAAGAAACAACTCCGGGAATATCGAGGGCTGCTAATTTGAAATTACATTGTCATTTTTGATGTTTTTTGGCAGTAAAACTTCGCATTTTACCATGTATTCATCATTCATTCTGTTCTTTAATTGGACTCACTAAATGATTTCACCAAAATTGCAATAGAAAAGACCAGATAATGTGATCGCGCGCTAATGTACCTATATATTCATATGAGTATGGTATTTTGTATATTCTTTGAACACGGAATAATTTATGATATTTTACGAGTTAAAAAAATCTCCAGGGCGTGTCATAAAGCAAGTCGTACAGCGTGTTTCTTAATTGAATTTTTTCTTTCATTGTTTATTTAAAAAATGGTGTTTTGAAGTTTTTTTTGTGTCTTATATGTGTTGGAGTTGTAAATATGAAGTAGATAGTATGTAAGGAAACTACTGTTGAGGTAAATATGAAGATAGGGTCGGGTGAGCTTTGGTATCAGCCTTAAAGTGAATCCTACAATCTTTCTAAAATACAGTTTGGCTTAAATCCGAAGTATCAATTGACTGGCTGAACAAAGAGTTGTTTCCAATACAGGCAGCCCCGGGCCTGGATGTAAAAGAGAACAACGCGAGCACTAGTTTGCTGCACGTTGGAATAATTCTTTTTCTCTTTCGCCAATTTACTCAATTGCTTGCATTGTCCATCCAATACTATTGAATCTGGCTCGATTCCGTCCACAGCGGCAGCATTGTCGGAGCTATTTGCCATGCCTCTGAGTCAATTACACTAAGAAGGAAATCTGTTGAGCATCTAAAAAACCGATTATAAGTTTGACGGTTTAATTAATATCCAGTTGAAAAGCTCGAATACGACGCTCTCGGCTCTAGAAACTAAATAAAATAAAAACAGAAATGTAAAGTTACATATTAACGAGTAAGCTAATACTCGTGTACAACATCGATACGTGGTGCGCCGATCATGTAGCGTTCGTACTTGTGCAAGGTTTTTTGCAGAACGAACTCTCACGCTAACGGTCAATTATCTTTTCAACATGGTCCACTAATCAGCATTCGTTCCATTCTTACGCAGACTGATACCATACATCATTATTATATCGTGACTGGTACGTGTGGTATTGGCTATATGGTTCTACTAGCTGAAATAGGACGGAGAAAAAGAGACTAATTTATTTTCATTGCAATGTTTGAGTACGCTCCATGATTCTCCTACTTGAGCAGAGAAAATTTTGAAACATAATGAAAGTATCAATATTAATTAATTTTTTTCCTTATTTTCAATGTAACAGAATGAAAACTCTTAATAGGTTTATTAATT
>DWME01008153.1:0-11955 GCA_018244795.1 Parelbella ahira ahira
CCCGCTGCTGTTCCGGTGTTTTATCCAAAATGAGGGAAAGGTGGGTGAAACATGGCCCCCCCCCCCCCCCCCCTCTTGCCATCCCCCTAGGCTAGGTCATTACTCATTACTTCACCTGAAATCGAATATGTTCAAAACTTGTCCTTTAATTCCATTTGTTACGAGACCAACCACTGTAAAATATAATACGATTACATATTTTTTATTATATTATAGGCAACAATATAAACAAACTAGATTATTTGTTGTTTCTTAGAACTAACTTCTAAGTATTAATGTTTTTTATTATATCATTGTCTCATTAACAACAGCATTACTTACATAATGAAAAGATAGTTATAAAATGTGCAAATAAATGTTTATGTATTTTATGTATGAGTACATTGTTAGAATATTAAGTTTTTACCGAAGAAGGTCACGAAATTGTTAACGAACAATGTTATTGTTACGTCATAAGTATATCAATGTGTCTATTAGAATTGGCTACTTTGTAAGGTTAAACAATGGTCTAAAGAATTACGTTTTGATTCGGATACGGTTCAGTTATGTTATGCATTTAGTTATAATAATGGAATAACTCTCTAAAGGATCCGCTTAGTCATATTAACGTGAACACTATAACTCTAAAGTGAAATATCGCCAGTTAAATGAGTTAAACCGGTTAAATTTGGAGAGAGAATGTAGAAAAAAGTTTTCCAGAATGTTTTCTATGGGCGTGTGATATCAGCTAATCTGTACCTTGGAGAGCGTGGTAAACTATGACCTAAACCTTTTTCGTTCTGAGAGGAATGTCCACCGATGGAACTCTAAAAACGATGATGATAAACTTGAAAGCTACTTTATGAACAATAATAAATTATTAATAACTTAAGCGAGAAATATCATATTTAATGGATAGATAAAGCTCACAGCAAACAAATATTATTGACTACGAATAACAGTAGAGATAATATTATGTAACTTAGTTTCAGATTCAATTCGCAATAATATAATATATAATGTACTGATAACATTGATCGTCCTCTAGTTACTTTAAATAATAGATGAATATCTGATAATGATGAACATAAAATGTAATTCAAATATCTATTGTAGTTTTAATTCAGTGACAGCTGTGTTCGAAATTATGGGCTAGATTATGTAACATAAATTATATTTTATGTCCCCATCTAACGCATAGCAATCTTGCAAACAAGCGAACTCGAAAAAATTTGTTTCGTTTAAATATAAAAAGTAAGACATTATTATGTTTTATAGCTGTCATTTAAATAGTTTAATATTATCTCGGAGTGTTATTTGAAAAAAAACTAGCTGTTAAAATATTTTCAAAAATGTTAACTGTATTTGTTAAAGGTGCACGTTTATCTGAAACAGACAGTCGTTGTTAAAAAAAAAGTTGACGTTTAAAAAGTACAATAAAATAAAATTATTAACGAAGAAAAAGAATATTCTAAATTCAAATTCAAATTCTTTTATTCATTATAAGGTATATACATACACTCAATGAACTCAATGTAAGAATATCGATTATTATATTCGATTATGAACATCGCACAACACTAGACCTGTCACTCTGACAGCGAGAGCTACTGATACAAACGGCAGTCCAGCAATGTCAAATTAATCAATAGAGTTCGCCGCATATTTACTAAAATATTCTCTTATCGCAGTTGTAATAATAACTTAAATATAAAGTGTGTACCTTAGCGATAAACGCTATTCCGTGAGGATTTATCTGCAGATTCGTTGTTATGTTATGTAAGCCGTAACTCCGTCTCCGCCGACATTACATCTGGTTTGATAGTGAACTACACTTAAATAATAAGATGAAGTGCTTACGGTTAGAGTTTTTAAGGGGCTTAAATTATTTCACAATAGAGTGCCGACGGTTACATCTGCTTAAAAATCAAGCGTACGTTAATGGATATTGGGTAAATGCTGGGAGTAAGGCCGTATTTCCTGTCACTAACCCAGCCAATGATAAAGTAATTGCAAAAGTGCCGGATATGGACGCTAGTGACGTCCAGAATGCGGTTAGTATTGCTACTGACGCTTTTCAGCAGTGGAAGGATACCACGGCCAAGGAACGCTCTTACATTCTTAGAAAATGGTTTGATATATGTAGGGAAAATACAAATAACTTGGCCGAAATCATCACTGCTGAGTCTGGAAAACCACTTGCAGAATCGGTGGGAGAAATAGCTTACGGGAATTCATTTTTAGAGTGGTTTGCAGATACAGCTCGTCACATTGATGGAGAAGTGATTCAGAGCCCCTGGCCGAATAAGCAAATCATGTTGACCAGACAGCCTATTGGTGTAGTCTCTGTAATAACTCCATGGAACTTTCCTTTTGCCATGATTACCAGAAAAGTTGGAGCTCTAATGGCAGCTGGATGCACATGTGTCATAAAACCTTCTGAGGACACCCCACTAACTGCTCTAGCTGCAGTTGAGTTAGCAGAACAGGCTGGAGTGCCTAAAGGGGTTATTAATGTAGTTACAGCAAGCCGTAAAAATGCCCCCACAGTGGGTAAGGTGATGTGTGAGCACCCAAATGTTGGATGTATATCATTCACTGGTTCAACACATGTTGGAAAATTGCTATATGGTTTGGCAGCAAGTGGGATCAAACGAGTATCCTTAGAATTAGGTGGCAATGCCTCATTTATAGTCTTTCCAAGTGCAGACATAGAGCATGCATTGGACAATGCAATGTTGGCTAAATTCAGAAACAATGGGCAGGCCTGTGTTGGTGCCAATAGATTCTTAATCCATGAAGATATTTATGATCAGTTTGTTGAAGGTTTCAAGAAGCGAATTGTTAGAAAGTGTGTGCTGGGACCTGGCACTAAGGAGGGTGTTACTTGTGGACCTCTAATCAATAAGATGCAAGCTGACAAGGTCTCTGGTCTTGTGGAAGATGCTGTTTCTAAAGGGGCAAATGCTCTTATTGGAGGAAAATTTGCAACTGATATTGGTGACAAGTTTTATGAATCCACATTACTAGTGAATGTCAGACCTGATATGAATATTTATGAACAGGAAATATTTGGGCCTGTAGCTGTCTGTCTAAAATTTAAGACTGAAGATGAAGTTTTGAAGGTTGCAAACAGTACAAGAAGTGGACTAGCGTCATATGTGTTTACAAAGGATCTTGGCCAAGCATTTAGAATGTCTAGAAAATTGGAGTTTGGAATGGTTGCAATAAATGATGGAATTTTGTCAGCTGCCGAACCAGCATTTGGTGGCATTAAGGAGTCTGGTATAGGACGAGAAGGAAGCAAACATGGGGTTGAGGAATATACTGATATTAAATATACACTATTCTCTGCTTTGGATAAGTAAACAAAAGGCAGCCTATTCTTGGTAGCTTATTTCCTAACTAGCTAGGAAGCTACATGTCGGTATAAAGAGACAATGACAATAATTTCTATTTTTAGTACACTGTATAGTAAAGTATAATGGAAAAAATACTATGACAGAAATAGTGATTGAAAGAGACACAACATCTATACATAGAATATGACTTATTGGTAAATCATAAACACTGTGAGGTAAAGCCACATGCTGTGTAGTGTGCTGTTTAATAGACAATCTCTAGTGGCAAATTTGGAAAATAGTAGTTTCTGTATTAGTGTAGTACATCACTACACTACACTGTGCTATTTACATTAACATTATAGTTATCAATCCCCAACTTGACCTTAACAAGTGGTATGCAGAAGTTGCATCTATATTAGACAGTTGTTGTTGTCTTATTTTTTTAGTATTAATAATAGAACTTAAAGTTTTGAGAGTACTCATTTTTGCTTAGGATTTCATCTATTTATATCTACAAATTAATGTTGCAAATTTCATATTTACAAATGAATAATGTAATGCTTTTAATGAATTTGGTAGTAATTGTTAAAGAATATCATTCCAGTCTTCCAGTATATTGTGATTTAGGATAATATTAATAATGTTCTTATTACCTATTTAAGTTTTAAGATATATTGATATTATGAGAAGCTACTATGATATGAATATTCATTTATTTCTGGCATATAAACCGTGATTTTAAATTTAATGTCTTGTTTACTTTTTATTTGTGAATATACTCTTGTTTAAATTTGCATTTAATTTTTTTTCTTTCCTGACTTTTTCATAATGTTATGTGTCATTTTGTTACTCTAAGCTACTTTTATTGCTTATTCAATAAATAAATTGTTGATGCATTAAAAACGTGTTTTACATTCAATTCAATGAACAATATTGATATTGATGTTGTAGTTAATTTACACTACAAACTAAAATATAATAATATAGCTCCTATATAAAATGGGGCAAACTTGACCCAGTTTTCAATTAAAACTTATATGATATTAGAAATAACCAGTAAAACATCTCTATAGATAACTTGGTTTTTTTTTTATTTACTTAACCAACATTAGATTGTATTTATATCTCAATTGAAGTGCACTTACTCTGCATTTAATCCAAAGATGATCTTTTCTAGTCTATTTTTATAGCATAATTAGTCAAAATAAACATTTATGTGAATAGATTTATGTGAATCTTATAAAAACAGGTTTGAACATATTTGAGGTTGATATATTTCCTCTGGCAGTGTTTGTGTCTAACATCAATAGTATGAACTTATACAATGATTTTTTTATTGTACGACTGCTTGTAGGCCGACTGGTTTCCAGCATGACTGCTGATTCAGTAGTCCTGGGTCCTATTCCGGGTCGGGTAATACTGAATTTTTTTTACAAAAATCTGATAGAAATTCTAGCACAGGCTCAAAAGCTGAATCTGTGCCTGGTGTATGCTAATAGTCTTACCAACTATACCAAGGTGGAACGTGATTATTACTAAAAGTGAGATTGTACTACACTTCTCAGCCTACCCTTGTGGGGATTACAGACGGACTGTTACGTTTTTCTCAAAGGTATTTTATAACACATAAAAGATTCAGACGCAATATTAATATTTAAAATTGGACAAATAAAATAATTCAACATAACGATCGGGCCTGTTAGGAGAACCAAAATTATGTTATAGCTTTGTCGCTGAAATGATAAAAAATCGACATTTCATTTTACTATAAAAATAAACGAAACTTGAATTTCTATTTTGCAATTTTTGTTAGATTAATATAAAATTATAAAGTGCTGTCTGCTCGTTGGTCGAGTAATTTCATGTGTGGCTGCAGCCCAAGAGGTTCTGAATTCGATTCCCGTGTAGAGCAAAGTATTGTTGGGTTTTTCTAAGTTGAAATTCCCAGTAATAGAACGGAATCTGGGTTTGTACTAGGTGTATAGCAATAGGGTCACCCCCTAATCTGTGGTGGGAGATACCTCTAATATAACTGTTGAATCGTGGGAGTGTACCGCAACCTCCTACCTACATACGTCTTTGGGGAAATACAGGCATGATGTTAGTAATATAATGGTACATACCAGGAACGCGAAATTGGTGGATAGAAGCATATAATTATAACATTTGCTAAATCGCCACTTTCATTTAACTGGTTTTGCTGATTAGAATTCAAATAATAATAATTGTTGTTCTGGATTAAGGTCATTGTACTTCATAGAAATGAAGCCTAAGGAGATGCTGGTTTTATATTAAACACACTATTTTTCCCCTTTATTTGTAAATATTCTATGCAACCGCAAATGACTGTCATATTTTGAATCATCAATATATTAGTGCTTGAACACAAGACGAGGAGAACAGACGCCTGTTGAATTTCTATTCGTTTTCCGAACGTTTTTCCTTGCGAGTTTTTTATAGAAATAAGCTCACATTAAATATTCGTATGCTCAAATTGGGCTAAGTGCTTTATGTACTTAAAACAAATAAATGATTTGAATTTTGAATTTTTTATAAGCATCTTAAAAATGAAACGGTAAATGTGAGGTGTCCCACTTTCTCGCAAATCTGTAACAAAGTTATTTAAGTCTCATAAAAGTTTAATTCGTGCTTGTTTCAGAGTACGAGAAGTGGACGACAGCTTTTTTGAGAAATTCGGTTCAATTTTAAAACAAGCGTCACAACGGGCTGCTCTCGAGGAGGCCACGCCGCTCGCTCCATTAAAAGAAATAGAAGAACAGGATGCTGAACAGAAAGCTACTGAGGGCCAGGAGGGCCGAAGTCCCATGCGAGACTCTGACAGTGGAAATGAAACACTTTTGGATACGGACTCCGAGCCCGATGATCCGGAAAAGTTGGATTTTTATGTTGAGGCCGTCGGGTGGAATGTAAGTACATGAAATGTTTAGTCGATTATGCAAACTTGTAAAGTGTGATTAAAAACGAATATAGAAAAATACTGATGTATCTCGCAGCAAACCGATAAGCGAAGCTTTGTTGTTCTTAACCTTTTGATCTAGCATTTTTGTATACAATAGAAATGTTTGTTCTGTTGTTTGAGGTAGAGTTTGGTTTATTACAATATAGCTATCAGCTGCGTTTTTTTTCTTTGATCAGGTTATTAATCAGGACTGCCAGTTCTTATATTACTTCGCTATACTAAGAAATCCGTAAATATGTGGTCGTATCTGGCGTACCATTCGATATATTTACATAATGTATTTTTAAAGAATGTGGTATAACAACGCTGATATCGATTGAATAAAAAAGAGTAAATAAACAAATGGAAATTATCTATAAGTGAGCATACTACGTTATTTTGTTTAATTTTGCAATTTCTTTTACAATTTGTTGTATTGTATAATCTTTTGTTGGTTTTGGACATTATCTTTATATTGTCGTTTTTTTCTGCTTATGGCATATACCTTACATTATGTAGGCATTCATTAAGTTCGAATCGCGCAAACTTGAAAACTTTGCTATGATTAATTGTATCGATATTAGTGACACTGTGCTGCATATTGGTGAGTTCGCTGTGTTAAATTTAGATTAGACATTGAGAATAAAGTTATATTAAGAAATCCAAAAGCCGTACACATTAGATGCAGTGTGGAAAATTTAGCCGGTGCAGTCAATTTCGCTTTCATTTGTTAATGAAATGCGGGGCAAAATTAAGCTTGTTCTAGATTAGGGATCGTGTAGTTTTTATATAACAGACTTTCTAACTGTAGTGATGTTACCTGTGAACATTGGTGTGGTTGCATTTGTGAAAATTCAGTAGCTTCTTCATTTACCTGCTGACGTCTGAGCTGTGAACGCATTATTGCGAATGCCCGGTCCGGTGTGGCGACCTGCCAAAATCTCTTTCACTTTCCATAGCTTATTTTGTCACCTTCTATATCAAGGTTGTTTTGAATGGGTGACGCCACAAGACCATGGCGGTGTCGTCTCCAATGTTATTCCCCTACACATGGATTAAAATTTTGGAATTCATTACCGGAATCAACGGTTTTATTCTTGTGTTACGTTTGGTTTCTTTTTAAATTAACTTCAGGGTACTGAAAAATGAGCTTGTTTAGTTTTATCGCGCAACTAAAAGGATAATATAATATCAACAGTGAGTCACTTTACATGCGTTGCTTTGATAAGTTCTTGTATGTTTTCAATCATCTGAGCGGCTTGTATGACGTCTATATTATACGCACACCGAGTCTGGATTTTCTCAAGTTGCATTGGATAATGTTTTATTTGTAATAGTTATTTAAAGATCAACAATTTTGTAATTACGCAAGTAGTTATTTAACTATTATTACATGTACCTAGTTATATCTACATATTAAAGATCATCATAGTTGCGTTACCTGTTAGAAATATCCGTGCAAAATAATGGTATATGGAAAAATAGATAGTGTATACGTATTTGAAAAAGATGCATCGACTTTGTTATCCCCCTTTGCGTTACATCCTCATAAACAGGATCTGCTGACATATCTACGACCTTGCGCAATAGATCCTGTCTTTACATACTCTATTACCGGTTAATTGAAGTTTCGCTCAGATGTGCGGATAAATGTGCTACATAAACACTACAGTGGTTTCCGCTCGCAGTAAGTGTAAACTGGTGCGGTTAATAAAATAAATAAATCGCTCAGCACGTGCCCCGGCTTCATGGCGAACCCCGGAACCTTGGACCGCCCACGTCTTACAACACCGCTTACTTTATGCTAAACATTCGGCTAACTTCAGCTTTATGAACCACGAATGTGGAACGGTTAGTGCAAACGAACCAAGGAAACCATTTTTCAATTAAACCGAAACAAAGACGGTAAACAACGACGAACAAATAAGATTTTTAACATTGCTATTGACAAATACTGCATCGTTGCCCATTCCCAGAAGAAATATTCATCTAATAAGTATTATGAAAACGTTCAACGTCATAATTCATAAACAGATTTAACGTTACAGCAGTAAGTCTCCCAAATATCTTATGAACTCTTCAAACTATTGGTTAACGTTCAAATGTTGATGTACGATCGTTTTATTAATATGACTACCAATTTTTCTCAAGAGACCAATAAATTTTTATTACTTGGAATATGTTCAAGTATTTACAACACATAACTTACTGTTTTATAGGTATTCAGAATCTTTAAGTGGATACACACATACATATATCTAATTTTCCATTAGTAAAGCCATTATGGGGCCATGTGATTACAGTTTCTGTGAATGAGTCTGTAACTAGAACGTTCAATAATAATGTGTATATGCTTATTATTTATCCATCATTTATTTGTAATTGTGTTTATTGCTATAATATTATTGTCATTAAAAGCTATGCAGAAATGTTCGCAAATTAAGCGTAGGTAGATACGTATAAAAATGACGAGTCTGGAAAGTGTATAAGATCCATATAAATGTCTATAGTATTTGCAGTCAGTCCTGCTTCATGTAAAATCTATAGGTTGCAATAAAAAAATGATGAGTAAAGGGAATAATAAAACGGAGTTTTTATCATTCGGTTGAGTTCACATTCGTGTCCGTCGGCGGCGCCTTGCGAAAATAGAATCTGGCGGTCGAGTCCCGAGTCCCGGCCGAGTCGCCACTCGCCACTCGCCAGTGCATCGCCAACTCGCACCAGATATAATTCTGCTATGAGAATGGTCCCGCG
The DNA here is from genome assembly GCA_018244795.1 of Parelbella ahira ahira. NCBI lineage: Eukaryota > Metazoa > Arthropoda > Insecta > Lepidoptera > Hesperiidae > Parelbella > Parelbella ahira. The sequence goes on from DWME01008153.1 coordinate 9,037, forward strand.
ACCGCTCGCCCTTCGGCATGTCTAAACTCGTCCTTGTTTTAGAGGAAGCTATAAATTGTGATGATGTTTTGTTTTTGTTGTGCAATGTAAATGTAGTGCAAGTGCAAGGACAGGAAACTATATAAATATGAATGGCATGGGGACGTTACGTACCAAGTTCAGGGGCGTGAAGAAAGAGCTACTGGAACGCCAGACCAGTCTACTGATTCAGTCTATGACTGTGGGTATATGAAAGTATCTATCAAAGTTCTTTGGAGTTTGACACAATTTAAAAATTGTTTTATACAATATTTTTTTTAATTCCCGCTAAAGCTAGCTTAAATAATTTGAATAATAGCAAATGATTGCTTTGCTAGATGTCAAAGGAAGTTCTTAGTCGTTACTTGTTATGGTCGGTGTCGCACTACCCTACCTAGATACAAAAAAATCAATTGACCTAGTTTTGGTGTTTGTTCGATACAAAGCAGAATTTTATCACTATTAGTAATGACTGTTTATGCAATTTAAACACTAGGTGTTGATGCTTGCATTTGTATATAATTTCACGATCTAAACAAAATGTTTCGAACATTTTAATGGTTTATAGAGTAACACATGTATATATCGTTAAGAGCTTATCAATAATAGAGTTCTTTTACGTGTTATCAACACGTACAGATGCGTTATATAACTAACGAGTATATTATATGTTAAGTGTCAATTACAAGTGCAGTTTATGCGGGAACAGAGCGTCTTTTGTCTTAATTATGGGTCTGCTTCGCTATCGCACAGAGGTCTTTTCAGGCCCGGTTCTGTCCCAATAAGCAAATACAAATATGCATCGCAGCAGGCGGCGCAGCTAATAGAAAACACCACGGCGTTAGATCAATATCCTTCCCACGACGGCGCAGTAACCCTGCCGAGTTACATAGGTTCCTGCGGATATCTAGAAGACCCTTCCCAGTATGCCATTCAAAATCAGTCGCATGTCAAGCTGTGGTCTGTTCTATTGGTATCGTAGTAACGGCACCCCTTTATGTAATTCATTTGGTGACCGATATTGTAGTGAAGAGGCGATTTTCATTTACAAAGTATACTATTTTTAGTGATTTCTAGGTGGTCGATGAATTTGAGATATTATTATGATTCTTCGGTATGTGAAATATATAAAAAATAATTATATCTTTTGTATCTTCAGTAGGTACATTTTTGTGAAAGTTGAGAAGAAACAGCCGTGTGGATTAGTTTACAGCTTCATTAATTTTGACGGGTTTGATTGTGACTGTTTTTTTATGGGAGCGGTACGTGTTCGTAGCCCACACGACAGGTGTCACTGGGTCTGTTATTCTTAGCTCGGGTCTGCGCCATCGCTCCGTCGTATACACCTGTACACTTAACACTTTTGTCAATATTTGTCACATTAACATTATGAGACGAATCGAATTGATCGGTACCTTCTGTTGTCAAAGGTTGTTAGGTTTCTTCAGATGAAAGTTGTTACTCGTTCGTTTTGATATCAGTTGTTTTGACTGAAGTTAATTAGTCTGCCGGTGTCTGATCAAAAGCGTTTTAATAGTGATTATTTGTTTCGCATAATTAGGTAAATGACATTAATTTATTGTATTTGTATTTTTATGTAATATCTATTTTTGATATTTGTATATGATAGACTGTATATATTTGCAAACATTTCTTTACATCAATTTAAATATTTGTATTTTTGTTTTATACTTCTACTGTACAGTGTACTGTATGAGTGTAATACACAAAAATATATTAAGTATTAATTGTCCCTATGTTATATATTAAAGTTGGTATTATAAATTTTAAAATGCAAGGAAATATGTGACAACGGTTACGATTCTGTAAATCCATAGTCATGTGAGGGTGTAATTGCAGGTTGATGAGCTATACCTGGAGATATTGTACGAAATACTTCACAATGTCGGCGGATGTGACGTAGGGTGCGAGGTCGGGCAGCAGACAATGCTGTCCTACGTCCAGGAAGCATTCAAAATTTCCAACGACAAACACACGGAACTCTTGACTCGAGCAGAGGCCAAGGAGCCGCCGGAGTTGATGTTGAACGTAGAAGTGGTGGAAGGAAAAGATCTAGTTCCCAAAGACCCGACCGGCCTTAGTGATCCATTCGTCACAATATACCTGATGTCCAATTCGTCACAGAGATACAACACGTCAGTCAAATCAGGAACACTGAATCCGGTGTGGGAGGAACATTTTTCATTGTGAGTGCCCAATTTATTTAAAGAAATTTTTGAGTAAATTCACTGTTTGAAAAAAATTAATAATTTTATCTAGTATTCTACAATTTAAACGTATTATCGAAATGTTTTTTGTGAATAGAGATCGTAGCCATAAAACAATACAACTGGATTTGGTTAAAATATATTTTAACGTAGCCTTGAGAACGATTTAGAACAACATTAACTGTTTATTATGTCGTTTTGTTCGAAGCATTCGTTTGTGTATTTTCAGACCGATTCCAGGAAATGTTCAGGAGGATTCGCTATGTTTAGAAGTTTGGTAAGTACCTAATAGTTGCACATTTGGAAATTTAACTTATAAATTATTTGTCATGAATTGTCTGATGTGGTTAAAGTTAATGGATTGGTCTGGTGGGGATAAGGGCTAGAAGCTAACCAATGTGATTCCAACAGGTTAATGCGACATTTTCATACGAAACTGCATTAATTTCTAATATCTAGCGATCGCTTACATTATTTAGCTTTGCTATTAGAGATTTGTAATTATGCAAATTTCACATGTGAGTCAGCAACGATATATTTAACGGTAAATTCAAAATGACGAAATGAATTTTGCTAATAAGGCTACATATGTGTATTAGAAATACGCACGGGAATAATTATCTTTAAGTCGTATTAGAGGGGGTATTAACCGCAGTAGTTGCGGTCACTGGCA
>DWME01008154.1:0-11954 GCA_018244795.1 Parelbella ahira ahira
GGTGCGCGCCATGGATTTGAACCCAGGACCCCCGGAATGAGAGGCTGAATTCTTAACCACTAGGCTACCACTGGCTTGATAATCCTTGCGATCCAATAATTACATCAAATATCGAAAATAAACTAAAATTATTCTGTTTTTACAATCTACTTATCAGTTGACTGGGACTATTCTGTGGAACGTAAAACCTAAATCGTAACGTGACGCCTATAATCCCCGAACGGACAAACAGAGGAGTACACTTCTATATTTCACCAGTTACATTTACGTCCCACAAAGAATTGGTGGTGAGCCTATTGCCATACACCGGACACAGGACGAAACTCCGAGCCACTACTAGGATAAAACTGATTTGTTAAAAAAAAACCATCGGCCGGTACTTTCAGTGACATGTACAGACAGTGACAATACAAATGCTGATTGGAATAATTGAGCCGCGCCCGCGGCGCCATCCGCTGATATCAGTGATCGCAGAGCGCAGATTGTAATACGACACATACATAGGAAGAATTTGTTATATGGAATATTAAGCAACATATCTCCATAATTATTAACGTAACATCACGCGTGTAATTCCCGAAAGGGTTGGTAGAGAAGTGTAGTAGACTTCCATGTTTCACGAATTACGTTAGTACCCAAATGTGGAATAGATGGTGAATTTATTGCCAGACATCGAGTAAAAATCCCACCAGCGGACATATATAAAAAGAATGATAGGTAATTTAAAATATACTTACTGGTACAATAAAAAAATCATACGAAGCATAATACTACACATGCATGTTAAGTATACTAAATCATCATTTTTTAATTCGTTACAATTTACATTATAGCATACGTCTACAGTTTTAATGAAATACTGTGTTGTATTACTACACCATCACACCAAACCACTTACGGAGTAGGCAGAGAACAGCAATTGCAAAATACCTTTAATCTCACAAACGCTTGCTATTTGTTTAAACATTGTTTTCACTGAGACCGTTTCAACGGAACTGAGACGTACCTAAGTAACTAACATACGAGTATATATAACAAAACAGCAACCTAAGTCAGAACAGCCTCCACGTTACTGTGACCACACGGCAAGCTAATCAGTCAGTAGCATCAGCCCATGCGACAACATTCTAACGGCGTGTCCCGCTTTGTAACAACTTGATCACAATCAAACGCGAGCAAATCTCACCAATTAATTATACATAAAAGGCTCCAATCCGTGTATCCGAATGTGTCGTGTGTAGGCAGCGTTGCAATGTATCAACTCTGCGTGTATCCTGAGCTCACAATGGATTGGACGTGACAAAATATCTCCTTACAAGCCAACGCTTGTTGAAAGTGAGAGCTGATAGATCGAATTTAGGCGAACGATAAAAATATTTCTATACCGTCATACCAGATCCGTTACAGGCCGGGCAGAGAGGATCGCGTTAGATCTTTCTCTAACCACAACTTGACGTGCTTCTAGGTTTCTGACTTATAACTTCTGACGGAGTCTTCCGACTCCACTATCAGATAGTATCTGACTAATTGGTCACTATAGGGAAGTCTTGGTATTCTCTTGTTACTCGCATCCATCCATGGACAATACAAATGAAGATTACAAACGTTACAATTGAAATTTCAATAAATACTTTTGACCATTTCTAATTCTATAAAAACAAAATTATATTTGCTCGTCATACTTTACCGAACCTATACATATCTATCCACAATTATAATATGTACTACATATAAAGTACTCTGCGTGTAAGCAAATCTCACCTAATCAGTAAAAGACTCCTGCAAACGCAAACTTCAATCAATATACCATCCGACCTAACAGTGGATTGTAATGACCAAGTGGATTGTAACGACCACTATCTCATGTATGAGGATAGCCTCAGTTAGCTCTGTACGCTCAAATCAATTGCTAACTAGTGCTCGCCAATTAATTATCCATAGAAGGAACAACGGATCTGCATATCTCAGTGGGTCGTGTGTAGTACGCACAGACCAGTGACTTTCAATGTATCGCTGCATCACTCAATGCCTGATCGCGAGCTGTCCGGCGTAATGGCAGCGCGATCACCGCGAACGATATTGTATGGTGAGCGGCCCAAGTTATTGTGTAATTGCTTGTGTGGATTGTACATATGTGTAAATTGTTACTTGTGTGGATAAATAATAAATTAACAAAGGACTATATGTTCGTATATTTTATACTTTAAACGGAATTGTAAGCTGTTCCGTGTGTCCGCGTAATCCTAAAAAACAATTTAGTGTGGTGAACGACTCGCATTATTGTGTATTTACTTGAGTGGATTGTATGTGGATTTTATTACTAGTGGGAATAAGTAATAAATTAAGCCACTCAACTTATTTAGTTATTGCATGCGTTCCGTAACGAAAAGCACAAGTATCAATATTTAAGTTATCACTACGAACGGTTTAACTCTAATAACATACATATACATATAAAACGAAAATACAATATGAAAACGAAGAAGCTTAAGATTCTTACAGATAAGCAATAAATATCAAGAACGGAAAACTGGTCGTAAAACTTACATTTATATGGAAAGTTCTAGAAGGAATCGTTAGGAACAAACAATTTACCTGAAGCAATAAGTTAGTTATTAAGCTTTCGTAAGTACAAGTAGCTCGTATGCTAAGCAGTCGATGTGCAACACATTGTACAGGATTTAGTACGCCTCGCTTTCTACTGGACGCATAAACACTGTGGACTTGATCACTTTTCATATAAATAACAAGTATAAACAGAAAACTACGTAATTGTCATTACGAGTATAGTTTCAAGTCGGACCCCTACAATGTAGGCAGAGAGCACAGAGCGCCAAATATCTCTATCCCTACAGATCTGACGTGCTAGACTGAGTGTAATATCCATATAAATATATAGTTATTTACATGTCATGAACACATGTCATCTATCAGTTGTCTGGTTACCGCAACACACGCTCTCTCGATGCTTGCTTTGGGATCTGCTTTGTGGGGAAGTCCCAAGATTTTATTATTATTATCTATATGGGTTCTCAAGGCCACAGTAACAGTGGCGCCACGGACGTAGAACGCTTTCTATATAAATTGTAGAAGCATGCATTGTAATGTTGGCTGACGGACGCCGGACCGCGAGGGAAAGTTTCCCCCGGGCTGGGATCAGTTGAACACTCCACATGCTGGCAGGGCAATGTTTCGTGATTAGCTATTACATTTTGTAAAAGTCTGCTATGTACCTACGTACAGCTGTTATTGTTATATCGTCTGTCCTGTTTCTTACAGGTAGACAGAAAGGACGAAGCGTCAAATGTATTTATTCTAATCTGATTATGTTAAATTGGTCTCTCTCTTCATATATTTTTTATGTGATATGCACGGAGACGAATGAAAGGATTCAAGTCTAAATGTACGAAACATTGTAAATGAGCCCTAAGGATTAGTTTGTCTTCTGCGCCATAGAAATCACACATGACGGAAGTGTGAAAGCGCAGAATGGGTTATTGTTGCCGAAATTTTAATATTCTTTCACTTGCGCTCCATTCTGAGGAGGATATTAAAAATTTGTTCCCATACGCCCTTCGGCTCTTGCAGTATTTTCGGTGGTCTGACACAGACGACACATCAATAGCTATATGTTCAGTACGTAGCCTTTTATTTATGTAATAGGATAAATGCTTTTGTATAAAAATGTTATATATATATACATATCTTTAACTTTCTTTTATTTATATACATATCTTTAACTATCGCCCGCAGATTCTTCTACTGTGATAGCGTTAACTGAAGAAGGTCCTATTCATAACATGGCAACGTATTTGGACCGTGAAGTAATTGTTACTATAAGAATCTGTGTTTCAGTATGAAGTCTATATTTGAAGGTATATAGGGTATCAAAACGTGACCACCTCATTCTTCAGGATTTGGCACGGTCTACACGAAAATATACCCTCTTCGTAGCATTTGTGAACCTTTTCATTCAAACATTCAAAAACACTCGGAAATTCTGGTCTAGAAGTTGCTGCGCTGATTAGATTAGCTGCACTAATATGCCCAAGTTTGTGGTTTTTCAATATTCACAATATATTAAATACTATTTCTCAAGCAAATTAAGTAAATAAGATAATTAAAAAGATAAAAATCTTCCGAACACCATCAATAAATCTTCAACACAGGAAAATGCGTTTAAAAGCTCCCGCGGTCTCCTTAATGATCTCTTGGCTACTAAATTACGTCAATAAGGCCGCTTTTCGCTTGCCAGAGTATCACACGATCGAACTAATACACGACACGGGAATTAAATCAATATTATCTCAGCGATATTCGCTACTTCACATATGCATTCTTTATTCTGAAATCGATAGAGTCGTTATCGTCAATTTTTGAAATTTAAATGTACAATTTTTATTTTGGCAATAAAGAATAACTACTAGGTATTTTTTTAACATGTTAGATTTTGTTCCTTTTTGTGAAAATTTTGGAAATTTCATTTTGGACGAAATATTCAAAAGATACACACATTTATTCCACAAATAGATTTTCAACCGGCGTTGATATTATCGACCCGTATTTTGTACATTTTAAAAATACCAGTTACAAAACTAATAAAGGTCTGTCCCACCGCACTTAGCGTAGTAGACTACGATCTTAACCCTCTCATTCCGAGAGTAGACCCGTGTTCCCACAGTGGAATAATAAGAAGCTCCGAAAAAACATAAATTGGGAAAGAAATAAAATTCAGTCCCATATTACACTTGTTAGCCTATTGCTGTGTACCAGGCACGAAACCAGACAAATGAATACATTAAAAATAACTAGAGATAAACATTATAACATAATATATAAAAATAATAAAGCAATTTACTCCGACTTTGAAAACTAACAAAGACGGTACCGATAGCAGAGCCATATAAGTTAGGTAAGGCGAGGAATAATATTATTGAGTGGAGAACTCAAAAGTATCGAACTTGGTTGGACCGTTCGCAGAAAAACAACAATTGTTTCAAGAACAAACCGACTTGTTTCAATTTTGTTACGTTTTCTTGTTTTTCTATTCAATTGTTTTCCTATTCGACTGTTACGATAATAATTGGTGAATTGCGTTTTATTTTATCGAAGTCGCCATTCAACGGGCGACACTTCAAAGGGCTTTCAACTAACGCTAAATATGTTTTTCTCACAATAACAACGCTAAAACATTTTGCTATATAACATGACTAATTTGTCGACTAATGTTTCTTTAATTAGCTGTATTTAATTAACAACAAGTACTTACATGGCAGAGTTTTACCGATTACAAAAAAAATCACAAAGGTATTACAACTTTATTCGTAAGGTTATTCAATCTCATATTTTTGCTTATTAAATCATAAAACATAAATTTTTGACGTATGTAAACTTTTCCACGTACAGTACTTGTACATTAACAAAAATCAAACTTAAAAAAATATTTTGTTATACATATATTTTTTATAATAAATAAATAAAAATATGTGGTCTCTGCCTACTCAGTGAAAGACCGGGAATAACATTATAGTAATAGAATAATAATAATAATAATCTAAAGAAAATACCTAAGTCCACTCCACGCCACCGCTGTTCCAATCAACATACCTAACTAACATGCCATGCAAATACCTATCACGCCGGTAAACGAACAAGCTTTTCATTACGCGATGCGATGCGGGTAGCCTAAGAAGCCTTGTTGCGGCCATACCCCAACATTACATCGCATATATTAGGTACTATATACACAACTCGAACAAAATATTGACTATAATATTTTTAAAACAGATATTCGTAATTAAAAATACTTAGCCGAATTTTGAAAATAAAAGCTTAGTTGATTTTTAATCTTTAAACGTAGGTATGTCCAAAAGGAAAAAAGAACACAGAAATATAATTATTCCAATCTCAAAAATCATTATATTTGAACAAATTAAAATTTATATAAGCATAGAAATAATTAACGCAACATCGCACCTGTACTCCACGAAGGGGTAGGCCGAGAAGTGTAGTACACTCCCACATTTCACCGGTTACGTTAACGTCCCATGGAATATAGAAATAATTAAATAAATAAATCCCATAAATAATTAAATAATCGAATCCCATATTTAGTTACATACATGATGTCAAATTTATGTTTAGTTAGTTTATTCTCGTCACCAATATATTATTAGCCGCACTTCCTTACTCTTTGCCAATATTCTATTGGCATACCAACTTTACTTCACCAATAGTTTATCTAACATACTCACTTCGCCAATATTTATTTGTCGTACTTCCTTTGCTAATATTTTGTTATACTCTATACTCGTAATCGTTCAGATTAAACATGTACATTATAATACATTTGCAAACATATATCAGACCATCCTAAGCAGCTACATATAACAAAACGGTAACTATTAAATATATATTTTAATCAACGTATGAAAAGAGGGTAATGTATAGGAAAATATGATCGTACTCGTATAATAAAATGGGTTTCTTCAATATATGAGATGGAATAATCAAAGCACCGTATATTTCTTAGCGGTTACAGAATGATTAGATCATTTTGATTTAATTAAGAAACTGAAAGACACAAGATATTGTGAGTTAAAGATTTGCCGATTTGCCGTGGCATTGTCCGTGCTAAAAATTATTTACATTGATAACGGTTGGATTCCTTTGGTAAGACAATGGCTCCAGCTGGTGGGATTCCGATCTGTGAAAGTCTGTAAGGCAGATGCTGGATGCGACCTATGTCCAGCAGTGGACTGAGATAGGCATATGAAGATGATGATGGCTTTTTTCTTGTTTCAATAAAACTAGGTACTAAGAATACTAATTATTTAATAATTTTTAATATCCCTTGTGCATCGATCCAGATATTTTAACAATTAATTCAGATCATGTCTTCATGATGACGTTTATTTATGTGACAATCATGATGAATGATCATCATTCTCTGTTGAATGTCTATCCGAAAGTAAATGTTACATCAAAATTGGTCTTAAAATTTTACGTCCAGAAATGTTAAATCGAGATTTACTCATGATCCAGAAAATTCAAATCAGGACTCACTCATACAGACGTTGGGAATAGAAGAAGAAACACTGAAAATCCAGGCAATTCCATATACTAAAAGAAACGGCTTCAAACATACAGACAGCCTAGCACACTTAACGTTTACTACAGATAGGCCATTCACAGGATTATTAGTTCTGTACGTAAGTAAGACTCGTCCACTTCCAACAAAATGGCATCTCTAAGAGATTTTTATGATAAGCGGATCACTTAGCCGGCTCGAGTGAGTCGTGATCCGTATAATTGTATAATTAAATTGTATAACTCGTATGAGTACTGCATAATTTTTCGTATTTTATGCATCCGCCGTTCGTAGTAATTGAGAAATATATGGAATTTTAATAATGTTTCGAATACTCCAACTGTAATTGCCTAATATTAGCTATTATATATGTTTTTATTGCAATTTATCGGTGCTCCTGAGTTTATAGAACGGAAGTAGCAAATGAACGTCGGCCGGCGGATATGGAAGTCAGTTGTGTTCATTGACACCGGTCCAATCTACATGTTACAAAATAGCAACAATTACCTGTAATATTAAGATAAGTTAACTAAACTTTCTCACTTATATTTTGTAGTAGAAATTTCTAGTAGGGGCTCGGAGTCGGGATCTGTGCCCGGTGTATGACAATGGGCTCACTACCTATTCTATGAGACGTAAATCGTAAATGGTGAAATGTGAGAGAGTACTACACTCTCTGCCTGTCCCTTCGCGTATTACGGACTTGATGTCACGTTTTACGTTGCGTATTAAACTAAAGATAGAACATGTTTTTTTTTTAAATTTAGATCACAACTTTTTCATTTAAGCGAAATAAGACGTGGTCAACACATGGTGCGGGTGACCTCTATTAGCATATTTGCACAAGCATTTTCATGCTTAGAAGGTCACTTAAAGAAATTAATCACAATAACAGACACAAGTGTTTAAGTTATTTTTAAACCGCATTTTATTAGGACTTCCGCCATTATACCGCATCTTCGCCAGTCTATAGCGGAGAAGACCGTTGAAGCTTTCTCCAGATCCCTGACATTTGTCAGAGAGACCAGTGTTCAATACTGGTACATGAAAGTCCCTCTTTTTATCTACTCGGCGAACTCTACTATAGTTCTATCAGAAATAATTGACATATAGTTTATAAGACCTATCTCATTTAAAATTAAATTTGGTACTTAAACATTTGAGGTCCAGATAACAATGAATGACTTCGACTAATGCCAATGTATAGAATTACAATGTATAGTATAGAATTTTATCAAAACCATAAAAATTATACATTTAAAATTTTCAAAAAGCTCTAATTTATAGATAGCGCGCTAACAATATTAAAGAGACTGTATAATATATTATATATAACACTAACATACGATTTCCATAAATTTGCATGCACAGCCGGCTAATGAACAACGTGCACAAACAAACACTTTCACCAGCACGCGACGTACCGGTCCGTGCGGGTTCGATTCCCGATAACAGCGCAGTAACCAGAGCACCAGTTAATTGATTTATTGGCCCACTTGTGGGCTAGAACGCGGAGCGAGGGCATAAATAATCTGTAACCCGACTTGTTTTAATACACGCTAAGGGAAATGAGATTCAGTGAAAGAGTACCTACGTGTATATATGTATTTAGTTTGCCTAGGGCATTAAGTTTTGATATCTGAGTTTGGCCCTTGGTAAATACAAATATATAAACTGTGACAAATTTCCAAATATAACTTAATGTCTGTATAAATAGTGATATTTGCCAGTCGAAGCGGGGGGATAAGTAAGCAATAATAATTTAATATAATCAATTGTAATTAACGTACATGACTTTATTCTTGGACCACGATGAGCGATGCTTAGTATATCCTCATTGCAAGTAGCCAACCTTTTAATAAATTTTTGTATAAAATCCATTGATCCTCATAACATTAATCAAGTACTTTACTTGTACAAAATATATACATATTAAATAGACAAATGGTGGCTCGTGAGAATCACATAAGGTTAGAGAAAATGAACATCTCCGCCGCAATCTCGCTGCGATCGGCGCGAGCACAGGAACAAGGACTTCTTATAAGCCCGAAAAAAGGTCGACTATCCCGAGAAACACACGTGAGTTAAGCCGGTACAGAAGCTTAATATTTACTGACTTCCTTACTCCCCCACCTCCCTCTCCCTTCCTGTAGTCTTCGCTATATCCGCGCTGCACTTCAACGTCCCAATAAACGGCAAGCACAATACCTACCCCGAGAGCCTCCTGTACACAACTCATGAGGACGCGACTGACGGCCGATGCGCCGTTGATTGTAGAGCCGGCTATCTCCGATCCGCCGTATCGCCGATCTCGCTTGTAAACTGATATCAAGCAATATGATACGCTATTGTGTTGTCTCTCCAACGAATCGTTAGCCCGTAATTGACTGTAACACGATTTTAGCCAGCAACTGGCAGAAATAAACAAGTGAGCGTCAACGCTGTTTACTTTTGTTACAGTTTAGATTAACGTTCGGCCATTAGTGGAGCTAAAGGACGATTGGATTGAGAAAAATATACAACTTCATTTTTTGAAATGTTTTATTATTATACTTGCCTGCCGACTGCCTCGTTGGTCGAGTGGTTGCAAGCGCGACTAATTATCGGGTGGTCCTGCTTTCAAATCCCGGGTCGGGTGCTATTAGATTTTTGTAATTTAGAATTTCTAGTAGTGACTCGGAGTCTGGAATTGTGCCCGGTGTATAGCAATAGGCTCACCACCTATTCCATGGAACTTAACCATAACTGGTGAAACATGTGAATGTACTATACTCCCCGGCCTACCCCTTCGAAATTCAAAATTCTCGCTTATACCTAATAGTTAAAATTTAGTTTTTTAGCTTATACGTAAACAATATGTCATCCTAGTCAATTCCGTTGAATATTTTAATGGCATGCATTTGAAAAAGTGAGCCCGGTAAATTCAATTTAGGAAAATGTAAATGAGTCCTTAAAATGAGATGTTTAAAGTATAAAGTTTCGTAAGACGTAACTTACATTAGTTTAAGTGCTATCAAGGTGATTCCACGGTATTCAAGATGCGTAGATCTTTAATAACACTAGGACCTAATTTCTAACTGTACATACTACATAAAATTTTGCTAAATTTTGATTTTATTCTATTTGATTTTATGGTATCTCTGCAGAAACCATGTATAAACACACTTTGTGGGTCTTCTTCTTCTTAGCGTGTCGATGACAAACACGAATAGGGTTTAGGGTTTGTCATCGTGGTGAAAGGATTTGCCGATCAGCGTTGGGATTCGCTGATCGTTGCCCGGGGTGCGCCAGACGTACAATCTCAGAAGGTTTGTGGGTGTTTCGGGTTTTAACATTGGCTTTTAACGGTAGTTTTATGAAGTTATATTTTTTTTATGTCACTGGCTATAATATACTCCTCTGCCTAGTTCTTCGAGAATTACAGCAGTGATGTTACGTTTTTACTTGCTGTTATGCAAAATAAGACATCGCGAGGAACCTATACGTCATAGACGTTTCTATTATCTCTGAGAGGTGTAGAGTTTACCAATCTACCCTGGGTCATTGTGGCAGCCTAGCTACGAAACGTGGTAGACTACGAATGACAAAACACAAGCCACACTTGGTCAATAAATCCGACCTGACCTTTCTCATTATGAAATGAGACTCATGTTCAATAGGAAAATGAAATAGTTGAGAGTGATGCTTCCAGAACAAGAACCTTAGATACAGACTCTACCATGACTTTAACAAATTATTGTATATTAATATCATTAATATCAAATGCATTAAGCACTTTATTTTATATGTAGATTTAACTGTTTTGTATACAGTGTTAAAATGTATGTAAAAATACATAAAATAAATTATGTGCAATGACGCTGCCTACCCTTAGAGAGATCTCTTCCAGAAGCGCTACAATTAAAGTGAATCATCTCTGAACATCAAATTTAGTACGTACCTACATTTGAATAAACATTGTAACTATCCATTCTTACTAGATAAACTTAAGAACAAATAAAACATGTACCATGTTTAACGATATCGACAATTGAATCGTGGAAACCAACACAATAACTCGATAAGTCCATCAAATGGACAATTACTCAGCGGTAATTAAATTCCCCATGGGCATAAATAAGCTTCGTGTTAGGAAATCACTGTCCCATACATCAGATAACTGTTGCCACCGAATCTTTGTAATCGAAGAACGAAATCATCAAGCCATTTTCGACCTTACGGCATTACAATAAGAGTGATGAAGGCTATATCGCAATGTGTCGATAAGTAAAGTGTATTTTTCAATGCATAAATCCGACGTTGGCATATGAATACGCTGTCGGCCACAATGCCGTGTCCACACTGTCGCATGTCGGTTAGAAGGGCGTAAATTCGCGACTCACCCTTATCGTGTGTATCTATCGCTAATAGCTCTTGCAGTTCTTTTGTTTTAGCTTAACTAAAGACAGCCACATTTTTGTTCAACTTAGGCGGTGCGTTTATAGAGAAGCCGACAGCCAATGTCATAGTATTCAATCCGTATAATAATATTATTTATTTAAAGATTACTTTTTAAATCAAAAATTAAACATTAAAAGTTTCATCTAAAAAAAAATATTAATTTTTATGTTTGACATTTATTATATTTCTTTTTATTAATGTATTTAACCATACATTCTTTCATCAATTGTTATATAGTCAACTATTTTTGATTTGAAAATATTTTATAAAATACTGAAAATGTATATTTTTAGACTAATTAAAATTTAAGGCAAATAAATAAAGACTAAGCATACATAAGCGGTGGTAGCCTAGTGGTTAAGAATTCATCCTCTCATTCCGGGAGTCCTGGGTTCAAATCCATGGCGCGCACCTCTTTATAAAA
>DWME01008155.1:0-11953 GCA_018244795.1 Parelbella ahira ahira
CAGCGTGGCAAAATTCTGGGCTAAAACCATTTAGGGACTTAAAATGTGTTTGTCATCGACACGCTAAGAAGAATTGCTCCAGGAATCACCCTTTAATACTAATAATAATACGTTCTTTTTTAGATACGTGTAAATGAATATTTTTACAAAAAGTGGTCGGAATCTGTTTATATAGATACTGATTAATTAGTTAAATATTAAAATTTACACATTTTTGTAATTTTTTTTTTATAAAACTGAACGCTTCTTTAAAATAATTCCTTTGTTATCTGTGTTCTGTTACTTTGTAAAGTGTTGCCTTTGTACGAAATTAATTGTAAGTTATATTAATAATAAGCCACAGTCAAAGGAAAGCATTTAAATTAGCATTCAAAGATTAATTTTGTGTAAGAATAATATAAATAATATAATCTTATTAATAAAGAAATACTTGACAGCATTGTAAATATTAGTCATATTTTTGTTTTTCTATATTACAACACCCACTGCTGCAAGTTTGCGCATGCGCCGAATGGCGATATTTCAGTGAATATTCTTTGAACTAATATTTTTTAACTATGAAATTTTGTCGTTAGATGGTATTTATTTAGGTAAACTTTTGATAATCTAAATTCTTCAAATTAAACTTGCCAATAATTCAACTCTAAGTTCATAATACATAAAGTGTTAAAAGTGTACCATTGGTGGCCATTACAAACCCTAAACTTTTTTATCAGGACAAATGTCCATTTGATGTTTCGGCGACGTCGTGAAGCTAATCAAAAATTGCGTTGGGTGATTTTGCCTACTAGTGGGTTTATTTCGGTTTAGTGCTGTGCAATGTATTACCTTATAATAAACCAATATCGTTGTTACAAAACGATTCATGCCGACAGATAATTTTATTAGAGTTGACTTCCCACATCGGAGAACTGTCAGTTGTTAGGTATTCCCAATTGTTTTTCGAATTGAATGTCGATAAATTCTGATTACGATGTAACTGTTAGCAGCGGTGGTTGGTCGATCTGGATGTAATCGTGGTCATTGTAAAAGTATCGCCCACATCGGTTGTTACTCTTCAATGAGCATAACATTGGCACGGCGACCTATAATCGTTCTCGGCTTTTTTCGATCGAGTTACATCAAAATTATCACTTGTCTTTATCAGCCCTAAAAAATAACAGTTATCGTTCAATTATTGATATTCCGTCGTAATTTTCACGCTAGATTTATTGACCAGTCGCCGAAACATTGTTCTGTATAGAGTAGTGTTTAAAGTGTGTGATGTCGAAAATGATTTTGAGATAAATTCTACATAGTGTAGTGTTTATAGTGTAAAGAAGTAAAGGAGAAAAAAATTGTGAAGTGTGGTGTGGTGTGGCTTAGTGTTGTATGCAGTGGCATGGCGAGCGTGCGCTGCTGTGTGCCTTGCTGGAGGCTGTGGTGACATGGACTGCAGCTGCCCCGACTGACAGAGGGCTCCGGGAGTGATTCGGCGTGCTGGGCGAGCGCCTGCACCATACCACAAGTATTATGAATAAGCGGGAGAACAATAAGGACAAGGAACGTCAAAGCGACGACAAAAGGACATCCACGTGAGTTATTTGCAATTTTTATAGTAATATTTATTCATACACACATTTTCATTAAACCACTAACATTTTAATTTTGGACTCAGTTTGTCATACAGCTTTCACCTGTTTCTACTACTGTCCATGTCTTTCTCTACCTTGGCTCTCGAAGCCCTTGAAGGTGCATAAATTCACCAAAAATCTTCCTTAGGTAACTATCATTGTATTAAACATGTCTAAACATGTCCATTATAACACCAGTTTTATTCCATATAAAGTTTACCTGCTAATTGTAACGATACTGCTTTTGCTACAAATTATAGGTAGAAAATTAATGTATTCACATATTCCTTGTTTAAAAAAAAAATTAAGAGCAACTCTGTAATCCTCAATGAGATAGGTAGGGGGGTGCGCTCACCACCTATTCCACGGTGGGATGCAAATGTCACTGGTGAGACTTGGGAGGGTACTACACTCCTAGTATAATGTTGCCTTGTAATGGAACAATCATTACGATTATTAGCATATCAACTGTCATAATTACACAATACTGAGAGTCTACAATAATACTATATAATCATATAGATCCTTATCCACTTAAAATATAAAACTGATATTCATTAAGGCAATCTGTGAAGTGTACACATATCAAATGAATTTATCATATTTGATCTCATGTATTTTATATTGTGCCAATGGATAGTCACAATGTTAAGTCTTAAGCTATATGATGCTTACCGGTTTTCACAAAGTATATCATTTACTCACTGTTATAATCAATGAAAATTAAATATCATGGAGTACATAAGCTTTATGTATGTACCACTAATGTTTTAATGGCACTAGTATGATAACTAGTGCCACTCATGAACTCAAACACTATAAACATGTCACCAATAATAATCTATGACTTAAAACAAGTTTGGGTGTGGTCAGCGCTTTCAACAGAAAACTGTAAAATTACAAATTTAACTGACTATTTTTGCCTTTGTCTAAGATCAGTCTCATTTGCTATTGATAATTATTGCCAATATGTTTAAGGGACATAACATCACACCTGTATTTCTCCGAAGGGGTAGTCATAAGATTGTGCTACTCTCATGTTTACCAGCAATGTTAAACAGCCCGTGTAATAGAGGGTGAGCCTATTGACATATTTTTGATATATTTTATATTTATTGAAGATTTCCAATAGACAGCTTGGTCCTTATGTTATGTTGTTTCTAAGCCACATTGTTAAAATGTACTGAGGGTGCATGAGGATCGAACAGGTGGAAGGAAGATATGGGTGTAGAAATAATTTTAAATAATGTGTGTTCATTGTGGATTACTGATCCTGACATATGAAAAGGATCTATGAAAGAGTTACAACTTGTCTTTGTTGGTAAAATTTTGTATGAAATCTCTTAAGTATGGTTATCATTTCTCATGTTATTGTCTGTGGGTGAAACTGTTAGAAAAATTAAAAAAAAAATTGCACTTTGATACAATATGAGTTATATTTAAGGTCCTATAACAAAAATACAGTACATTAATACAACTAAAACTCTTCTAGACATGATAGAATTTTTCATTCATCAATTTTGAATTATCTGTATTAAATATTTGTATTGTCTATATCCTAAATTAAAATATTTGGCTTAGTATAGAACAATTTGTAACAATATGATTAAATCATTCATCTAAGAAGATGAGATAGTACCTAGTTGACATTAGAAATTTGCAAAAATATGACTGTAGTTTATTAATGTGTACACCTAAATAGTTTATATGTGTAATAAATTATATAAAAATGAATATATGAAAATAAATAATACAAAAAAAAAATTATGAATTATGCCATGTATGTCAATGAAAAATAGTTATTATCAGCATCATTTGATCAAGCTCTGTTTCCACTGCTGGATATAGGCAACACATAAGATACTATATACAAAAAAGAAATACTAGTCTTTGTCATTAGATCAGGTTCTATTTCTATTACTGGTCTTACACACATTTCCTCTATTGATCTCATAAAAAAGTCAATATTTATTTATAACATTTAATATGGAATATGAGCTAAAAACAGTAAAATACAATTCAAAATAATTCAGTTTCCCAAATAATATCTGATCCCATCCAATTATGGAAAGTTGTTATCATTCACTGAAGTAATTATTAGGCCAGTTTAATATCTTTATTTCCTATTTCCTACTGTGTGAAGGACTTGTGATTCTTACTTATTTTTGGTTGCTAGTTTATAAAAATGACTCTCCTTCCTGTTTTATCAGAACATCTTATTGTTTCCATAAATTTTGGGTGTGTATTTATTAAAATCTACATACACTTGTGTCTATGTTTGTGTTTAACATGCAACATAAAAAGAAGTATGTCATTATAACACAAACAAAAAGACAAAGGAGAGTACAAAGTAAATTTTTAGTTTGCATTTGTTGGTGTTATAAAAATAGCTAGCAACATTCTAAAACCTGAAATAATTTAAATCCTTAGACCATTTTGTGAGACTTGCATGTTTCAAATCTATAATGTTTTGGAAAAACAAAGTGAATTCAGTTTTATGTCCAAATGGAAATTTATTGAATTACGCCAATGGCTTTTTTACACTTTAACACTGAACTATTTGTTGTATTCATATATTTATATGTATATGAAAGATTTAATTTTATCCATCAACAATGTTTACATACATACACAACACAAGGATTTAGTATTTATTATTTGTTATTCCATCAATATATGTATTTTACACAAATTGACTACCTCATTGGTCGAGTTGCTAGCGCGACAGTCGATCAGGAGGTCCTGGGTTCAAATCCCAGTTCAGGTACTATTTGATTTTTCTAATTTAAAATTTCGGCTCGGAGTCTCGATCTGTGCCCGGTATATAGCGATAATCTCATCACCTATTCCATTGTGGGATGTAAACGTAACTGGTGCAACATGAGAGTGTACTACACTCTTCTGCTTACCCCTTTGGGAATTACAAGTGTGATGTTACATGTTATGTTTTACACAAATTTTGCTATTAATTGTAGTAAAAAATAAGCATGGTAACCATTCATGTGTTTGTTGTTAACAATGTGTGTTTTAATTGATTAATAAAATCTAATCTAATAGAAATATTAATTATTGCAAACTAAGGCTATGCTACCTTAAATGCCATAATGCTTTGTAGGAAATAGTGATGGCTAAAAATTTTTCTTACAGTTTGACTTCTCAAATTGTATGTTTTGGAGTAACACATGTCTTATATCCTTTGCCACATTACATCATCATCATTAGCCTGTCTTAGTCCACCACTGGAAAAATGAATGAAATAGTCCCCTAATAAGAGTACATACATATGTCAACATGTAGAAATTAAACTTAATTCTTAATTAAAATGCAATATAAAGCAAACAAAGGATGATTAGTAAAAGGATTTGTTACTAACGATAAGTATGAATAAACAAGGCATTATTTTTTTTCTGCTAACCTTCTTTTTCATATGCTTCACTGACTCTTGTTTTTTTTGTCTAGTTCCTACTTAACAAATTTAGCATATAAAAGACAAGGATATAATATATGGTAGCTACGTTACTTCTATTTACAGGCTATGATTGATTTAGATACAATTTGTATAAAAATATAATTAGTAACAGTGAAAAAAGTGAAGTATAAGAATTTACTGACAAATGGCATGACACAGTCTGCCTAGGTATAGCTGAATGAATTGACTGTCCACCTATAGGCAGCAGCATAGGTGGACAGCAAAGCTGGGCTCTGTGATTCCTTATCCATATGCCCAGTCAGGGGTGTACAGGAAAAAACTGCACACGGGAGGCTAATGTTCAACACTGGACCTAGGCATCTGGTTATAGTGATAATAAATATTTATTTAATGTACTCATTTAATACAAGTTTATGTTTAATTAAATTACTTAATTAACTTGTGAAGGATGTATAGACAATTGCATTAGAGTATTATAATACACTTATACTAATGCAAGCCCCGATGTACATACTTATGTGCAGTAATGCTTAAACCAGATCTAACACCCACTCTTCGTGTAAATCATTCTTAAGGCTTCATTTATAAACTGTATCTGGTCGTAGGCACAGTAATAGTGAATAAAATGAACTATTCGAACATTAGTTGGTGTGAGATTGGATAAATGTGAAAAATAAACAAAATGCCAAACAAACTATATTGAAGATAGGTGCAATAGAAATACTTCACTGTTCGTAGTCATTACCTTTATTTATCTATCATATTTAACTATTGTTTCATTAATAAAAATCTTTTGTCAAACTATGAAAACTATGGTTATGATTCGACATAGTCCCATATTATTTCACATAAATCTTGTACCATCGAAGCATCCCTTTCTTAATTATAGAGCAGAGAAGAGAAAAGTAGATATAGTGAACATCTTTTTGTTCTCTGATCATATCTTTCCTAATTTTATCAGATATACTTTTGTAGAAGGAATTAATTATGGTATAATAACAGATTTATTTTACCAGTGTAGATGATGAGCATGAGTCCAAGTATTTTTAATATAAGAACACATGATAACTGTGCATGAGATAAAAAAGGTTAGCCAGGCATAAGAACACAGTAAGTATATGTCTCTGCCAATCTCTGTATGGAATAGTTATGGCAATATGTGTATGGACTGGTACTCTTAATAGCTAACTGACAGATTATGTTACTATTAGGCTTTAACAACAATCATTGTATCAAAAAAATCTACAGCAAAAGAACATCAGATGGAGGCAAACATGTATTATGCTATAAATATTATTATTGTTTATGTAAGTGAATCACAATTGCAAACATCTTATGTATATATCTCACACAATACCCTTGATAACATTTCTTATTAAAAACAGTACAAACTTATCTTCAATATGTACCTACAGTATGATTTGTCTCTGATGTAAATATAGCTTGTGTAGCTTGATTCAATGCTTACTCGACTTTGTATTGTGTTTGTGTTTAAAGAATTTGTAATTTCATTCATGTCACACAAGTTATCTCAATGGATTAGTTTTGTGTGTTTGAGTTACAATCGGATTGAAGTTTTCTTTGAAAATCTAGTGTGCCATGGTTGTGTGTTTGACAAGTGTGTGAGTTCACATCAGAGTTATTTCTGTACACATGATGGTGCATATAAAGGGACACCAACTGCAGAATATTATTCATTTGCCTATGGAGTACAATGCATAGAAAGTTGTAAGTACCCATTGAAGTTTAAAACACACTAATGAGATTGAATTGTTGTCTGAACCGGGGGCCATAACATACGAATTTTAAAACTGATGGTGTACTAGCTTTTGTTATATGAACATCACAATACACTAGTTGTGTTTGTTTCATGTAAGTAACATTAAAGAAATTGCTTCACTGTAGACTTTGAAGGTGACAGATTACCATAATAATTAGGGATACCTTTGGTGAGAAACTATACACTTTTTTGACAAACTGATTTTTATCATATGTTTGAGTAATTGACATTCATATTATTCTAGTGACATAATAAGGATATACAAAGTGAATATATTAACACAAATATAAATTTCTGTGAGTTTGTAGTGTTGCATATTATTATGTATGTATTTCAATTTATATATACATATATAGTTTTTTTATATTTCGTTTTCTATATTCCTTTCGTTTTCTATAATTTTTATTTCGACTGCCTCGTTGGTCGAGTGGTCGCAAGCGCAACTGTCGATCGGGAGGTCCTGAGTTCAAGTCGCGGGCCGGGTACTACTGACAGTTACAGACTACTACTCACCACCTATTCCATGGGACTTAAACTTAACTGGTGAAACATGGAAGTGTACTACACTCTTCTGCCTACCCCTTCGGCGATCACAGGCTTGATGTTATTTTTATATTTCAATTCAATATATGATGAGGTGAAAATAATGTTTATTCATGTTCAATGAATATTATTAAAGTGTGGTACAAGTAGGGCGCATAGTCATTATGTTTCAAGCTTCTGATGTCTGTAAGTGCATTGGGACTTTCACTTTTAGATCCAATGCCAATAACGGTCTGTATGATTCACTGCAGCCAGTGCTCACTTAAATATGGCCGGCGACACATTGTTCTTACAGAAATATACGTATTTTATTACTAACGACTTATTCAAATTAGGACAATTAGTGATGTTGGCAATTAATTTATTACGACTATTATTTTAAATGGAACATTAAATCATTACAATGCATTAAGAAACCCCATTATACATCTATTGACTATTGTTTTAATATTTTTTTATACATTGATAGAAATAGTAGTGTTAAATAGTGATATTAAGCATTGTATTGTTAAATAATGATGAAAATTGAAAATATAACCCGACTCTACATGTGTCCTCACAGTTTTGTTTCATTGTGATCATTGATCATCATTAATTATTACATAATGATACTTATCATTGCAATAAAGTTATTCAAATGAAGCCTAAAACATGTGCAGTTTAGAAATTAGATATACACCATTGGCTTCATTTTACTTACCCTATATTCTCATCATTTTTTAGTTGACTGGCAAAAGATTTGCTGTAGGATAGAAATAGTTACGATTTTTTGTTGTTGTTGAAAAATAACATTTTTTTTAGTAGGTTTGTCATAAAAAAAACTTATGAGATAAAATATCCTGAAGTATTCGGAATCAATGTTCATCATAACATTTGCTTTTTATTTCATGCAACTATGACCAGTGGATAGTAAAAGTAATCATGCATTTGGATCAGTATTACAATTCTGTTCGATTTCTGTTAAATTATTACTTTAGATACAATAATTAGCTGAAAACATTTCAAAAGACAAAATCGATAATCAACAAGCAAATTAATATATGTATATTTTATTAGGAGAATTTAGTTTATGAAAAACATTTATAAATATCAAAAAATGTACACTGATAGTTCCACTTTGTATGAAAAATGTTTAATAAAACACATCTTTTGACATAACCTACTCACACTTAATATGAAAAGATATGGATATAACACTGGAAAATTATGCCAATGTAGAAACTTCAACATAGAAGTGCAAACAGTGAACTATTGAACAATGTGTTCGATAAGAACTGGTAACTATCAAGAGTTCTAAGAAGCACACCCAAGGACCAGCGACCACATGGTGCATGTTTGCGTTTCCTTATTTGTTACAAGTTGTTCCGACTGTGGATAAAGTTGAGTATGGAGTACTATGTTTTCTATTGAACTAGTGTATTTTATTCTTTAGAAGTGCATAACAATTGTTTCTATTGTGGAGTAGATGCCTACATACATTACTTTGACTTAGGAAATGTGTTTAGTATAGTGAATAAGAGAAATAAAAGTAAATGGAATATATTTAATTGATCAAAAAAGTAACTGCCTTTTAAATGATATTAACAAGCTTTTTTAATATATACAAAGTACTAAATAAATTTAAATTTACCTGAGTGCTAAATAAATTAAAACGTAACATCAGACAGTCTCCGCTGCGACCTTGCTGCAAACGGCGGGAGCTCATGAGGAAGGACCTCGTACAGGTCCGAAACTAGTCGGGCCATCCCGAAAACCCACGTGATATAACCCGGTACATCTGTAACCATGCGTATAAATACTTACGAAACGTTTAATAGTCAAATAGTTAACCGCTACGGCGCGATATGGCTAAATTTCTTATAATTATGGATAATTTTGAACAACTTTTGAAAATGTAAACAAAAAATGTATATACAAAAGTAAACTGACCAATTAGTCATGATTTAGTCAATGTTTATACAGTTTTAAACTTGGAACATAATAAATGTCGGCTGCACTTGAGTACAGATGTTACCCAAGTAATCTGGAACATTGTAGCTATAACTAGGTTACGGAAACACCGATGCAGGCGCTTATAGAACTTTTTGTCACACAGTAACGCAACATCACGCCTGTAATCCCCGAAAGGATAGGCAGAGGAGTGTAGTACACTCCCATTCCCACCATTTACGTTTACGTCCCATGGAATAGGTGGTGAGCCTATTCCCTTTTCATCTCTTTGTCTTTACCCTTCTCACTATGACAGGAAATTAGGCGTCCATCAATGGAAAGATAAATGGATTGAAAATGATATTTATGCAAGAAATGTGTACTGCATATTGTTTTTCGTACGGTGATTTCTTTACAGCACAAGACAAACCGATGCTAATTGGAGATAGTATAAGAACTTTCGCACACTGACGACTTTAACAATCTGTGCATACATGACATAATAAAAACGATACAAGTGAAATGGCGGACGTAAAAGCCGCAAGCAAAGAAGACAAAAAAGTCATGATTGTATGTATGCATTGGCACTGTTCATTTGCAAAGCCGATGCTGATCTCGCATTAATCATCACCGAGCAAGCTGAAAATCGTATTCGTAGCTGAAATAAGGCACCCAACTGCCAATAGTTCACCTTGGTGCTGTTGCACTGTAATACATTAGGTAAGCTTATTTGAGCTCGAGCGAGTACTGGACTAGTCTTGATCCAATAATTCCATAGTGGTTGCTAAGTCGCCGACAAAGATTACTTCGAATAATCACCTATTAGCACATTGGAGTTGTCGGTATTCGAAGGCGTGCGCCTAATTAGTGCGGACTGCGGACGGGGAAAGCCACGCCGTACTAAAAATGAACTCCGTGCAAGTGTCATAAAAAAAGTGTTATGCTTTTGCTGTTTAAATTGTTCTCACGTGGAATTTGCTAATTATATATGAATAATCGCCGAAATCGCACGTTCTCGCCGGTAATTCACGTTCAACTCGAGCATCAAAACTGATCGATTAATAAATATGGTCTAAATTTATATAACGTGTCATAATTAGTGCATAGTGTGTTAGAGAAACGTAATTATTATGGGTTAACCGAAAAAAATGCCATTCTATGATGCGTCATTGAAGTGTTCGTCGAAACGCGCGGTGATTGTTTATGTGTGTGTGTGTGTGTGTGTGTGTGTTTAGTTGATAGGCAATTTGTTAGTGATCATCGTAGACAAGCAGGAGACGAGATAAAAAACAATCGTACGTCGAGATGTACTTCCCCGATGCGAAATAAGGCATGGGGGGATCTTTGAACGTGTTGCGTAACAATATTATGTACGTGCTGATTCTTTATGGAATACGATATGATCAATTACTTTATTAACACAATACTTATCAATCTATCTGATGTCATAACTGACATTGATATGTTCCTTGGTGTTCATGTGCTTTGATTACACAATTATTTTTCCTATAAACGTTTTTGAGTTATATTATTTATATCCCTGTACATTTTATGATTGCGTATTCATCTATCACTGGTACGGTTTCTCTTGACAATATAGAATCCTTATATTTTCATACGAGTATTCCGTAATTCAATGTCGGCAAATAAAGCTATCTTTTTTTCTTTCTTTTATTACAGAACCAAGAGTTCCATTCCAGGAATGTTTTAAGGAATAATTTTTACTGTTTTTTTTTATCTTTTATATGCAGCATTTTGAATATTATATTACCCTTTCAATATGAGAGGAGATCCACATTTCAACAGTGGAATGATAAATGGGTCGATTATTTTATATTGTTTTTTTTTTTATTGTTGCAGCGCGACCGGTGCGGTGGGCGGGCGGGGTGTCGGCAGCAGCGCCATGCACCCGTCGCGGCAATCCGTCACCTCGTCTTCGGGCGTCCTTATGGTGGGGCCCAACTTTCGCGTGGGCAAGAAGATAGGATGCGGCAACTTCGGGGAACTCAGGCTCGGTGAGAATCTAGCTTTATAACTGTTTAGATATTTTATACTAAGATTGGACAATTTGGAATAAATCAGGCCCAGTGAGAATCTACACATCATCTGTTTAAGTAGTATGTGTGTGTGTAAGTATATGGCAATTTCAGGGTGATTTAACACAATTAAATATAATTTAAACGTAATATTTAAATATTCTGTGCTGTGGAACAAATCAAACGCGTAGATAACTTAGTTTGTATCCACCTTGGATCGAAGTCAATGCGTATAGCGCTAACATAAACAGTATTACTAAGGGTTCCTATCATAGCCAATATAAAAAGATTCTAACGTGGTTTTCCATAGCAATTTATACAATGATTTCTTCACTAATGACTTGCAATTTAAGATTATTTGAAATATTTGGAAGTATATGTTTAGGATAGGAACTCGATTGTATCTACTCGAATATCGCTTCCTACACCTATCACTTTTATTATATATACAGGATTTATTATGGTCTCTACGCATTGTTTTAACGCCTACAATGTGTATTTGAAATCAATAAATCATAACTTTTGTATTGAATATTTGTATAGCGCATGAGGTAGGTATACTAAATTTATAAAGAAATAGGCATATACATATATTGTACGTTTGAGATAATTTAGGAAAGTA
>DWME01008156.1:0-11952 GCA_018244795.1 Parelbella ahira ahira
ATCAGTTTGGAATAAATGAACCCCTGAGCCCGTAAATGAGTTCCAACTGTGGTTTCGAATGTTCTATCTAACAATTCACTTGTTCTTTATGAATAGTGAAGTAAGATCGGAAATCGTTCGACACGAATGACTTAGTGCTAAAATCAGTTATTACATTCTCAACGCTCTAAGCTCTAAAACCGCACGTAGTTTAGTGACAGTCGGCAGTAGAATATATTTAGTTTCCGCAAAATTGACAACAAATCATTTCTTATCCCATTATTATATTATAAACTTCTAACTACATACCTATATAGTTTTGTAATTTTCTGTGTCGGGTTATAACCGGCCCCCAATCTCTGGCATGCAAATCAGGCTCCCAATTACTAGACCAAAGGGCCCAATAGCAATGACTGTTTTTGCCATCATTATCGTCATCGACCTTTTATCATTCCACTGGGGGACACGGATCTTCTTTCAGAATGGGAATGATTAATACTATAGTCTGTCATAATGGCTATGTATGAGTTGAAGACTTCACGTTTTACAGAACATTATGGATAACGGAAAGGAGTGCGGTACAATATCTTTGACACTACTGCACAACATTTGACAGTTATTCATTGCAATTGTTAAATATTAAAAGATATTTGATTCCAACCACAGTTCTTTTATTCGCAATCTTTAGGGATATTTGTAACCTAGCTGAAGAAAAGTTTTTACTTATAGCTATGGTGGCGATCGTGACACATCGAGTTTCTCGCTGGTGTCATTCGAGCTCAGATCGTGACACATCAGAGGTTCTTAACCTCGTCAAGTTGTTGAGCGTCAGCGGTCCGCAACTGCCTGATTCGCATTTAGATTGAGTGTTTGCGCTCATTGGCCATTTGATTTGCTTGCTTCAAAGAAATTACATATTTTCAATTAAATTCAATCGGACTTAATATATACATACGCAGTAGCATTCGTTACCTATGAGATTACACGGATGTGTTACTCGAAAATCGAATTAGTTATAGACAGCACAAATTTCCTGTGATTCAATACCTGGAAATATCCCAAATTTGTCAATGTAAACCTCCGAAATTGACTTAGGCGGATGAATAGAGTAACCAATGTAGACGAAGCACTTCATGCCTGCAAGGATGAATAAAACTAGCATATTGAATAGTTGATTACCAAACATTAGAACAAGGTAGAAAATTTATTCTCGCTTATAAAAGTTTATTAATAATTCCGTAAATAAATTAGTGCGATGCTTATCGCCGTAGCGCTATATATGTATGTAGGTGTACTACGCGGCACGTAGATGCGCTACGGCGGTGTAGGTGCGGCATCGTGAAAACGGAAAAAGTGAAATTCCCTTCATTATGATGTTGTTTTTAAACTCCGTACTTTTATTCACATTTTTAACTTTCGTACAAAATTTTTCTTGTCTGTAATTTACGTAACTTAATCTAGCAATTCAAACTTGACCACTGTGTCAGACTATGGACCTTAAACCTCTTCATTGTGAGAGGAGAGCCGTGTCCAATATGGGACGGTAACAGCTATCATGAAAATAAATCTTTAGAAGTTTCAGCATATAAATTATCTATAGGAGTATTAATTCAATTTAATTTTTAATTTTCCTCAGCGTGGCAAAATTCTGGGCTAAAACCATTTAGGGACTTAAATGTGTTTGTCATCGACACGCTAAGAAGAAGAATTCAATTTAGGGAATTAAAAAAGTATGTTTTCTTTAAGTCTTAAAAGTATTATAACATCTTATTAATTGTTATATTAAAGGACCTAAAATGTCATTTGAAGACGGGGTGGGGGGTTTCTCTATATAACAGATCGCACAACCAGTAATGCTTTTTTTGTTTGAACTCAGGTGCGTGCGGAAGCTCTATCGGTGTGATTTGTAAATCATAATAGTTGAGTCGTAATATGTAGTTCTGTGTTTAATTTGTTTTCGAGAATCGTGCAATAGTTCGTGTGTTTGGTTGGACTTTGTCACCCTGTCAATAACGCGATTCCAGTATCGAACTCGATTGTCCTCATGAAATCAGCGCGAAAGGGTCAAAGTTGTGCAGCTACCAGCCAAATGCAAATTAGGTCTTACTTATAGACTTTACACATCTTTAAGAACGATATAGAAAATTTTCAAGCGCGTAGGTTCCTTCTTTTCGTATAATTTCTTGAATTTAGAAGAACGTGTCTTGGATTACATTTCCACGCAATCGCATTACGAAGCACTATCTACGCCACTAAGGGACTGCCGTATTTATTGTATAATAATCTCACAACTTCTTCGCGCCAGGTTTAGCATTTACCAACAATTTATATACCTATTGAAAGTTATGGTTTATGGTTGAATTTCGACAACTTCTCGGTTACTAGTACGTGTTATTCAAAGGTTATTTTGAAGATAAGGAAAATATTTCAACCTGCTAAATAGCCAGCGGTTACATGCGTATTGAAAAGGGAAACGCTGCGATAAGGGTTCACATTTATTGATGGGGATTGTGGATGCTATAAAAGTGAATATCACTTAAACATGCGTTACACTTCAGACGTATAACGGGTAAATGTAGACATTTTCTAATTAAGCCTAAGCCTAAGACTAGACCTCAATTGGCTATTTCGTAACATAATTGTCCTCAGAAAGAGATAACCACAAATATGTTATTAGGTTTACGAAGGAAGGTAAATGTAGAATGAGTATGTTGGGTGTGTAAGGATAGAGATTTGGGCTTAGTTATCTACTGCCTACCTGGTGAGGAGCCTGTCGTAACGGCGTAATAATATTAGTGATAAAATTGCTGAAATTTATGTCATTTTATGTCAGCAGACATATTTAGCAGCAGATTTAATAATATCTTTCTCAAAAATATTTCAAGTTGTAACTAAGAAAATGTGAGCTTCAAAATCGCCAACCTTTATTAAAATACCATAAGATAAAGTTGCGACTCAAAGAGGAATACTTCAAAGATACCACTTTGTTTATTATCAACATTACTCTGTAAAGTGGGGAAACTTCGTGAGGATAGATTACAAAAACAAAAATGTTTCGACAAAGTTAGTACAAGACTATTGATCTTCAAGAGTTCGGAATTTTAAAGTTAAGGGCAAGAGAAAGGGAAATATTTTCTATAGAAGAAAATAGTGAAATGTCCGGCCGTATGAGAAGTTAATTGCGCGCTACTCGTTATGCTACTATCTATGAAAGTTTAACGATGTCGTCATCCTTAACTCGAACTCCAATTGTTTACATATGTCACAGTACGAAAGTTTTTATTATTTAAATTTTGATTAATGATACTATAAATGAAAAAGTAAATTTCTCTATCATGGACACCGCTAAACAGGTATATTTTGAACAGTTCGATAACAGGGAATAAAGAATATTGTGCGATTTATTAAGAGGGTGCAATCGTTGTATATGTACGAGTAAATGTACACCTAAGAATTTTCTATATAATAGTTGAATCATTGTTGCTGCATAATTGTTGCTGAAATTATCGATTTCAAACTGAGATTAAACGTAGCTCCTGAAAAGGCAACCAAGGAAATATTTCTGTGAGACAGTAGAATATAATGAACGTTATTATACAGCGTTGAGTTTCCCTCTGTAGCGCAAACGTTTCGTGAACGGGTAATTTGAGTGAATATATTACATCATCATCGACTCTTTTATCGGTCCTTTATTGGACATAGGTCTCTTTTCACAATGATAGGGTCAAGACTATAGTCTACCTATCTATGTGTCTAGCCGAATACCTTGATCAATTAGGCCAGTATTGGCCGATGCTCAATAAAATTAGAAGTACACTACACTAGCGCGCGGGTACGACGAGAGTGATGAATGTAGCAGAATCATATTAAGAACGTAACGGGTGATTTTAACTAATTTATATTAATTAAATTACATATGAAATTTAGTGAAAAAGTGGTGACTAATTTTTATTAAAAATCTCCATTTATAGTATAATGGTTCTATCAACGTTACTGGAATGTGATAAGAGTAGCAAACGAGCGACCAACAATATAAATGACTGCTGGCGCTTACGGGAAGCAGTCGGCGCGGGCATAAAACAGAAATGCGGAACGACATCAATAGTGTCATCGATTGCAGTTAGTGTCACGTTAATATTGCTATCAGTTAGTTAGTATTCATTAGCAATTTGACAGTTAGTCCAGTTAGTATTGGTATAATTTCCATTCGAAGTAGGTCATAACTACACGCGTTGCTATTCCTGAAGACGGAAATAGCTGCCACTATACATACGTGCATTTGGTAATGCACTAACGAAATTCAAGTTATTTTAATATTGTTTCGCGTTAGGACGGTATAGCAGTGGTGCTACCCCGAGTAAACTGCTCGCACGTTCATCTGCATGCTTAATATTAAAAAAGTTTTGTAACATTTTAACATGGGGGTTTTTTTGACCAGCATGATTCCATTAAGCCCACAGTAAAACATAACTATCCAAAATTATTTTTTTTTGTATTCAATTTTGTTTTTTACTACATTAATTTCCATTATTATAGCGTTAATCCAATCCAATCAAATCCAATCCCTTACAGAATGGGTAGAACATTGAGGAGGAAATATTCACATCCTTGCAAACCTGACACGCTTCTTCTACTCTATATTTATCACTCTCTTTATAAAGGCAGGCCAGTTTCGAAGAGTTCTGAATTCTTCCTCAGCCGGTACTTGATCTATATAGTCAAGATTATTGACATTTGATTACCACTTAATATAAAACAAATATTTTTTTAAGTTAACGTAATCCAGGAAATGTAGGCATTATAAAGCAGATTAACAAGATCGATGTCCTCAAAATAATTTCACATGCAAAGTCGGGCGCATATGTTACATCGGGGTCCTAATCGATGCCGCTTAGTCAACTGGCTGTAACTCATTACCGATGATTATATACAATAGTTTGAGTATTACTTTCCTTACTGTAACATTTATGTTACTCGTGTTAGTAAATATCAAACTATTGTTTGTGTTGCACAGCCATCCCGTACCGCGATACTCTAATTGATTAAAAAGCAGGAGAAGAAATACGAGGTTAAGACAGATCTATACGCTCAATATATACGGAGAGTGTTTTAAAACACTACATCGTAGTGTTGTAAAACACTTTGGTATTTCCGGTGCCTCCTTTGTTTTTGTTTCCGGCAAGTTTTCACAGAGCCGTCTGCTTTTCGCGATAACTTTTTTAAAACTTTATTCGACTTTTCCGCTGATCCTTCTTTACAAAAAGCGGGCTACAAGCTCTTTCATTTATTATATTCACGCGGTTTTCAATGTTCTCCTAATCTGTATATACAAAACTGGAGAATCTATTCCGGAACCAACATTCTTCGTCCACGTATTTATGTATATCAATAGGCTCTCCCTTATCGCGTGGTAGGTCGTATAACATAACTAGCGAATCGTGAGTCCTTTTTCATGTACTCTTTCTTTGTTGTTCCTAATGTTAGTTATGTCCCTTATCTAAATTAAATTATTCAAATCACTAACGTTACGTAGAGTTTGAAGAACCACCGATGTAATAATGTTTATCGTAAAAATCATTTCAGTTAACACACGATGGTGTGAATCTATATAAATTAAACCGAGCATAAAACTTGATAACACCCTGCACATTTAATATTCTTTCCAATTTATAAAGTCGATATATTATTTTTCACACAAATTTTATTCACATTTTCTATAACAACTTAGTATAGGTATAGTAGTTACATAATGCTCTGACTATTGTGCCGCTAGTCCTTGCGTCGCACGTGTTCTGTTTAACTGGGGGTTCTTTTGTTTCGTAAATGCATCGTTTTATAATTTTTATATGTACGAATATTTCGCCGCTTTATCTTTTGGCTAAACTCTATTTAAGTTTCCAGAGTTGGAAATAGGTTGAGTGCGGCCATGGAGGAAAGCGCGGTTCTCTACACCGTAATTAAATAGAGAGACAATAGATTCCAACGCTATTTACTTGTAGTTGTATGTACTTAATTTGAAATGGATGTTCTGCCATTCGGTTTTGTTGATAAAAAGTAGAAAATGTTTTATACTAACAATTTTAATGTAAGCCTTACAATTTCTGTTACAATTCGACTTTATAAAATAAGAGTTTTTTGTTTAAAATTCACAGTAACTGACTTAAGCAAGTCAAGTAGTCTTTAAATGATTATAATTGATAACTATAAGGACTACGGAAACGGCACGACGAAATGCACTTGGAAAAAACGGAAAAACTCCCATGACATGTAATATCGAACTAGGCAAGAATAATTTTTCTGTTCTAAACTAACCTGACCTATCAGGAGCTGATAACCAGAGAAGAAGGAAACATATTCTTTGGAGAAAAAATGATGTATTATAAAATTTCAAAATGTATGAGACATTTTGCTTTTCTGTTTTAAGACAAAAGGTATTTAAATGATCGAATTACTGAAGCTGGTAAATATTTACATTATCTGGTGCACCAAGCTCAACAATAAGGTGAGGTCGATTCATTTTATTTTATTTATTTATTATTTATTTGTTCATATTATAATTATTATTCATTTTCATAAAGCTTTTTACTTTGTCTGTCCGTCCCTTAAAATAAATTGTTAACTGCATTACAATACATTATTATCACAATTGATATAGGGGCTTCCGTGACAGCGTCGTGGTCTATAGGGAAATTAAATTTTTAAAGCAATTTCTCTATTTTCTACTACGACAAAATCACTTATTCTTTAAGCTTGGTATAGGTGAATAAAATGTTATCGTTCGTATAAACTTACATAGAATCTATTTATTCGATTGAAATAAATTCTTAAACATTTTCGTTGCATTTGAAATCAGAAATACGATCTGGAAGCTGTGTTCGTCGCCGATATGAGACGTAGCAAAAAGATCGTTGCACGCAGACAAAGGAATTTCACGGATGGCGGCAACGCAAAGCTGGACTCGAGCACTCTTTGTGTTGTTGCTTTTACGAGCAAAACATGTTTTCGTAAATACATGGTGATACTCTGCATACTTATGAATTGAAATACTGTTCATCTTTAACTCACGGCGAATTTAATACAAATTTTTAATACTATTCTTAATTTCATTTTTTGCTTTCACTATATTTAAGTCTTCGAAAGCGGTGTGCTTGTACAAAGAAAGTGATCTATGAGCAAGGAGTACGTTAGCTCCGTAATTAGTTCTGTAATTAATTTAATTTGAGTAGTAATGTCTAATCCTTCTGTTAATGTAATTCTATATGCATTTAATTTTTAAAATGACTGAGTGCGTGCTAATTGCAGTGCCACTCTATATAAGATTACCAGCAAATATAGTATAATATATAATATACAGTACCTAGTATATAATATACAGTACCTGTTAAGCATATTGAAATCCATCATGCATCAATGACATAGATGTATTATTACACTTAAGAACTAACTTGGGACAACTTCGATCTGCTACAATGTTATAATACAATGCAATAGTATGTTTGATTTATTTCATGAAAAGTCTTTAACTCTACAACTGGACCGTATTCGTCTTTGGTAAGAGAGACTGTGGTATAGCGAGCGCGTAATGAATAGTACAACCTCGTTGCGTGACTATGACGCACTTTATTATTTTTGAAGTTCAAGGCATGCCTCAACGTATAAAAATCAACAGGTGGTAAATTAAATGGAAACCGCAGAGATATTTTTCTAAATCGTTCATTTGTTTTAAAGTTACTTACCTTCGAATTATATTTCACATAGGGGAATTTTATCTATAATTTATTCTTATTTAATATTATAAAGGCGAAAGATTATTTGTTTCTTTATTTGTATGGAAAAGGCTGCAGTGGCAGTGAGCTGGTCACATCTGTCGCAGAACCGATAGCTGCTGGAGCAGACGTATTCTGGAGTGGAGACCGCGACTTGCCGTGGAATGTTAGCCAAGGCAACTATTCCACGCGACGAAGTCGCGGGCAAAAGCTAGTTCATATATTAAGGAGATTAACGATGAGCCCAATGGATGGCGAACTAATGGAACAATATTAGTATCACTCTTTTATATGACTTATGTACAGTCACTATTATTATCCAAAGATTTTAGTATCTCAAAATTTAGGGGATTGTAATCCCTTTCCAATGTCGACTGAATAGCATCTCTCAATAATTTCATTCTTTAAAGGGTCACTGTTCTCTAAGTTTAGTAAATCGAAACAATCTAATGTAATCTTGATAAGCTATCCGATCTTCGTACGATATTATGAAACAAAGAATGGATTAGTAATTCACATTCAAATATTTGTTAGTAGTGTCCAAGAAAGTAAAAGCTTGCTGTGGGCTGGCTCGAATAGCGAGGGTATAATTAAATAATTAAGTGTTATTGACAGTAAAACCATAATTGCCGAGGTCCACTTGATCGATTGCTACAATATCGACTGCGGTAGAGACAAATGTAGTAATTATTGAGAATTGCTCGTCCCGTTGTCAGCTGGACCGAACATTTATCTGTAATGTCGATTTCCTCACGTAACACTCAATTATGTATGCGGTGTCGTCGCTTCAAACGCATCGTCAGGCTCAGGGCATAAAGTAAACAACAACGCATAGATTTTTACTAATGTACGTAGTACGTACCCACATTTAATACCGTTGTGACTATTCACCCTACAGTTGGTTTTTTGCTTTATAAAATTTAAACTTTGTTATTTGTTCACTTGTCGTTTCATTTGTATGTTGTCCTTTTATTTTCACGATATAAATATTATATTTTATAAGAATCGTATTTTTCATTTCACTTGTTACTAATAGTTTGCTTTGTATGTATAAGGCACATAAACAAGTATAAGCCATTAAGTTCGTCTATTGTAGATTCTAAAATAAATTTATTTTTGAGTTAATAAAAAATATATATCGTCACGCTGGAGCCTAATAGGAATATTGTCCTGGCCAGGAGCACTGATTGTTAAATAGCACGATAACCGCCGACCTGGTGTACTTTTTTTACATTCCTCATCCATTTCAGACACGGGCATATATTTCGTTTAAAACAGTGATTTTAAAACACGTAACCAGTTCAACAGAACTATCAACAATTCATTGAGTCATTCAAAACATTAGTACAAAGCTGAAGTTGGGTGAAACCGCAATGTTACTGATTGACCGGCTGTGACGTGAAATAAACATTCGGGGGTTGGCTGCGATCCGGGCTCACGAGCGTTGGATTATTAGTACTTAGCACTTGCTCGTGTTCGGTAAACGTAAATTGGATTGTCGCTTTACAAAGAAAATCACGTGTCCAGTCCAGCGTGGGGATTATGGGCAACACCCCTTAGTTCAGGTCTATATGCAGCATTGGGCTGAGATAGGCTAATGATGATGACAACGACGTTATTGTATTTGTGTACTCTCTAAATGAAATATTTTAATGAATTAAGGACGTCACATATAAAGAACCGTTTTATATTTATTATATTTATATATATTTATATACACATGTTAACTATGTCAACAGAGACATCAAATGTTTTAATATAATGTAGAGGAAGTTATAGTTTTAGTGATAATAGATACCGATTAAAAATCACATGCCTGTTCCGAAAGAACCTTTGTTACCTAACAATAGAGTTAATTAGCAATTTTTTACAATTTACATTTAAAAAGCAGGTTTACTTAGCTGATAAAATGTAACGAACTGTGAAATCCAAAAGTCTATTAAATTACTCTTCGTATTTTTTTATATGATATCCTGGCGTTTGATGCCTTTCTTAACGTAAAGCGAAGCTTCTTCCCGACTGTCAGCCGCTCTACGCATTCCTAGAAAAAGCCAATTCACCCTTACCTACAGGGGTCCTGTAGTATGGCTTAGCAAGAATATTGACTTCTTTTAAAATCGTTTCTTTACAAGTACCCATGCCTCAACGAAAAACGCTATAATTCGTATCAGTTAATGCGTGTTCCATGCACGGTAGAGTCTGACTCAAGAATTAAGCTCTTGTTGGTGCGCAAACAAGTATTATCGAACGAGTTATGATAATACTCCCTCTCATTATGCTAACTATTGACTACCTTAAAATAACACACAACTTTACGTAATATATTCGAAGCACAAACAGGTGAATGTTTGTTCATATGAAGTTAGTGTGTAGAACTAATATATTCTGTATTTCATGTTGTAGGCGTAGTCAAATTAGTTCGAACTTCAATAATAATAATAACAAGAAACTTCACGAACCGAAACACGAAATAAAGTATAAGACGAAACATTTGAGTCATATTTGTACACGGTTCTTACAAATTTTTTCCACGTAATCCGCTTAAAGGAAGCCCCTCAATTTGTCTGAGCGAAAATATTTCCGTAATTAAAATATAAAGACCCGGCTGTATGTTGCGCAAGGGCGGATCACCAACGTGTGTACGATTTCATTACAACTTATGACATGCAGAATTCTGAGATGTTTGAAAATGTTCAGATTCATTCTGAAGATTTTCAAACATCTCAGAACATCCGTTTAGCATACCGCACTACGAACTTTGGTAAGTGGAATGCAGTAACTCCCTAACAAATCGCAAAACTAAAGTTAGGATTGAAGTTTTAAAACATTGTAACCATTCAACCGTCCGAACTTATTCTCTTGAGGCCAATACCAGCTCTCTATCAGCAATCATACTATTTCCTAACGTTTTATGTATCAATAAAATGTATAATATTTAGGCGATTTGACCTGACTTGATAACTTCAATAGGTTGTGGGTGATAAAACTTTTCTTGAACGTCTTCTTTTTGTCACAGATTAAAGGGTACCGAAACCAATGCACTCTGAAAAATCATCCATCGTCATCACCAGTCTCCCCAAAGGGAGTTTTTGACCCTAGCGCCACAATGCGCATGCATCAGCGAGTCCCCAGAGCTTCGTACGGCTCCTAAGACGATGCTTATCCCTTACTTATAATTATTTCGGATAACCTTCTTAGTATACGAGATGCAATATGTGATCAGTGTACGCCGGGTGACCAGATGTTATTAGACAGTCGTTAATACTAGTTGGCAGTTTTGACGTAGGTTAAAAGCGTTCCCCAGACAGATATTAATTATATCTCCAACAATTTCCACTAACGTGGCGTGACGGAAGATGTTTTAGAATATGTTCTTTAGATTGATAAAAAATCCATGCTTTGACTTAACGCTGATAAAAACTCTCTCTGTTTCATCCCATCGCATATAAAGTGATTACAGAAAACACATTTAAAGTTCATGATGTCGTAAATCAAATAAAATAAATTACACATTATCATTATATCGTCATGCCAGGTCTTTTACAGCGTAAGCAGAGTGCACCGAGTGTCAAATATCTCTTTTCTTATAGACCTATTCTATGTACATTCATCACTCCACGGATTACACGCATATGGATTTCTGAGAACTCTGACGCCTCCACCAGCCGGTATCTATTGCGTCGAGATAGATGAGTAACGTAAGTACTCGTAAATCAGATATAACCTATAAAATAGTACCATGAGATGTGTATTCGGTGCTATTGTGGTGCAGTGAGTACACCATACTGATTGGCAGTGCAGTCACGATTAAAAGTGCAGCTCACCACACAATGGTTCAACTTTAACCATGCCTTATTAGACCAATGTAATTGGAACCACGGCTACTTCTATATGCGTTTTATTCGAATCCCAGTCACTTTTACACCTACGATTTCGATTTTAGTTTATTCTTGCGTTTAGTGAATTGAGTCTGTATTACTATATACACAAACTTACATAAAGGATTTTAAAGATAGAAACTATTTGTTACTCAATTGTATATAAGCTGATGTTTTGTAAGCGGCTATGGTAACTTGCCATCTCGTCAAGAATATGGCTGTCAGTCTTTAATCATAAAAAGAACTCGCAGAATAAGCAGTGGTAGCCTAGTGGTTAAGAATTCAGCCTCTCATTCCGGGGGTTCTGGGTTCAAATCCATGGCGCGCAC
>DWME01008157.1:0-11951 GCA_018244795.1 Parelbella ahira ahira
TGTACATAATATTAACGGGCGCGGCAAAGTTCATTTAAAAATAGCAATGCTTTTAACAAAGATTATTATCATTATTAAATCATCATGCCCGATCCCTTACAGGTTAGACAGAGAACACCGAGAGACAAATCTCGGCCCTTACAGATCTGACGTGTTTCTTCTACATATATTTATCACTCATACACACAGATTTTGGAAACTTCTGACAATATCAGTCAAAAAACCCTTCGTTTTCTGTCAATTGATGTATAGGACGAAGATTAATTTATCCGGATCCAATATTTCTTACAAACGGGAAAAAATAGGAGAATATTTCTAATCGCCCCCGAAGTTCCCTATTCAGAGGAATTGAGGGTCGCATGTTTAAAATTTCAATTTAATTCACCCAACGTTGTTTCTTTTTACGAGACGAAGCCCGACTTGTTGTAAGGATTTATTAAAGTCCGTCTCTCCACGTTTATATGAAAACACCGCATATTTATGCGGGGGATTACCTCAATATGGATGTTTAAGAAAAAGTTTGTGAAAAACATAGATAATGTTAGGACAGTTTTTTATATCAAACAAATATGAGAAGGGTCTAAAATCAATTCTGCACCAATAAGTTTTAAAGTTCGTTTTAAATTGCGTGTTTTGTTCAATTGTAAACTAATTTTAATATTCATAAATTGTAATCGTCATCAAACAATATAATTACAATGTACAAACTGTCCTTACCACGTGGGGTAACTGGTGAATAATACCATCTGATTTAATCCGCTCTTAGTTGACGAGAATAAAGTATAATTATAGGGTTAAACGGTACGGCTGGTAGGAAATAAAGTTTAATTCGTTTATTCATAACAAAAGTGGAAAACAGAAATAGACCGGACAAGGAGAACCGATGAAAAGTAACTTCTTATATAAACTAAAATATAATTTCACAGAGAACAATTGAATTTTCTATTTATGTTCTGTAAATATAAATACTGCTACTAAGCTCCTTTTACACAAACAGCCCTCGGTTCGCGTTTCTCTTTACACTTTTAACCGCTAAAATATTGTTTCTGGCGAGGGCGATACAGACGAGTCAGCGCACTCTCGGAGCGTGCGTCATAGACTTTAGTTTGTTCTAGAAGCGCCAGTAGCAATTGTATGAAAAAGTATTCTTCTTACAATTAGTAAAATTAATTTTAAACGATCAAAAGTAATTACCAAAGATATTCTTAAAACTTCGTGCATGAAGAGGCCTATGACCAGCAGAGGACGGAAGTAGGCTAATGATGATGATGACTTCCATTTGGCTTACTAATATGGTCCTATGATGACCATGCCATGACAAAAACAGACACATATATGCACTTTTTAATATTATTACTAATAAGTTAGGTAGAATTTAATAGAAATATTGGTTTATTAGTCCAAAATCTCAACATTTTAATTGACGATATTGAACAATCTAGAAAAAACCAAGCATTATATTTTACACTCTTTAAATTTAAAAAAAATCTATACCTACTACTCACGAATTGAATTCATGAGCTGTACCCGATTACATCAAGTAATATTCTGAAATTTTAAATTACTTTAACATTTAAATAACAATGGCAGCGTTACTTTTATATGCGAGAAAGTTGTTATATATCCTCACTCTGTCACATCTATTTGCGCCGGCTCTGTACCAGATTCTGTATTTTCTCACAGAGTATAGGTATAATCCGGCGCCCTATATATTGGACCAGCCAATATCAAGTTAGTGTTGCTAAAGCTAATCCGCAATATTGAGTTAGTTGTATCATATATTTTCTTCTATTAAAAATTTTACTTTTATTAAGATCCTTCTGCGATAACTGTTCACATCCAGCTGAAAAATTAATAATAAACT
Organism: Parelbella ahira ahira; assembly: GCA_018244795.1. Classification (NCBI taxonomy): domain Eukaryota; kingdom Metazoa; phylum Arthropoda; class Insecta; order Lepidoptera; family Hesperiidae; genus Parelbella; species Parelbella ahira. The sequence goes on from DWME01008157.1 coordinate 1,865, forward strand.
AACTTTTTTTTTTCTTTAATCTAGTTACAATTTGTTAAAAAGTATAAACTGATATTTTTGATATACGACAACCGATTTTAATTCGGTAAAACACTTTTGTGTTAGTATTTTCATGTAGAAAAATTCTACATTGAACATGCTGACATTTTAGTAATATATTGATACAATATTGAAGGGGATCAAAAGGCTAGTTGTCAAGTACACGCTCACTAAATCTCCGATTAAGTACGTTTTAAATTTAAAAACTGTAACATAAAAATATGTACATTTTCTTTAGTTATTTTAAATAAAAATCTCTATGAAATTATTGTATGTAGGAAAACTAAAGTATCGTGACAATAATATGTACATGGAGCGTGTAAGTACACGTTTTGTATACATCTTGGGTTTTTTTCTGACACAATTCAAATTAATTCTTCACTTGACGATTAAATGAATTAGACAATTCTAAAACCTACTCAACCGACAAACAATAATTTCCTGGTTTAGCTGCTATATAAACATTTACATAATACATATTTTGGCTGGTACCTTTCAATTATAATTCTAATTCTCAATTTGAATATAGAATAATGTCGTCAGATCTATAAAAACAGAAATGTTTAGCATTTAGTGCTTTCTATTTACCCCATAAAGTCCACCAAGTTTCATTGTAAACGTAAGTATAATGAGAAAAACCTTTCAATCATTCAATTGATGGCTTCTTATTTTTCATATTCCAATCTTGTATACCTAATACATTATCATGTCGTTCAAAATCGAAACGGTGCACAGGTGCGCTGACACATAATAAATTTCAGTGTTCTAATTTAGACGTAACTAATCTTCGCGTCCGTCGCATCGAATCTGATCCGAGATAGCCAAATCACAGCTTTATTAGATTTAGGGAAATTTATCGCGTCGCTTAACGCAAACGAAGGATCGTATAGCGTTTGCCTGCGCCCATCGTAAACACCTCTGCTGATATTTCTAATATTTTAACTCTTTAATTGATTTGATTTATTATATTCCTATCTTTTACGATATCAAAAAACTATTAAATTGTGGACATTTAAAAAATAGTAATTTTTTTTTAGATATCATTTAAATATTAAAAACCAATTTAAAGTAACAGTAAAATAGTCATAATTGGCTATAATTAGAAGAGGGCTCTTATATTTATGTTAATGTAAGGCGAAACATTTATCGTTTTTGCGATTGACATTGATATAAAAACATTGGATTTCATGTGTATCCTGTATTGCAATCTATAAATGTAACCGATTTTCATATGTATCCTCCATTGCTATGTATGCATGTAATCGATTTTCATTTGTATCCTCCATTGCTATCTATGAATGTAACCCATTCGGATGTGAATAGCGTGCTCGTACAAACCGGAATGATGTGGGGATTAATCAATCAACCGCTGTCCCACTGGAAATACAATTATGAACTTACGGCGTGTCGCTGCTGCATGACCGACAGCTGAGATGATAGTCGTGATTAATTGATGTTTACCTTCTGCTTCCTCTGTGCAGAAGCAGAATAGTTAAATATGGGTTAACAGCTCAATATAAAGAATATACCCGAGGTGTGATCTTAATGTGTCATCGTTGTACCTAGTATACTATTGAGGAGTGTTTAGTGATTAGCCAGTACTTGAGCCTAAGCTGGTGTTCCGACTGGACTGTCGCGTGATGAATTGAGTGGAGTTATTTATCCTTCACGTGCTATAAAAATAATTAAAAACTTTAAACTCTTTAGGTAACATGCTCGTGCTTTTTAAGTTCTTGTAATTGTATTTAGATTTCATTTTTATGATTTGTGATAATATGCCCTGTGATTGTAATTTGTTTTTGTAAATGGGAAAAGGTTTTGCAAAAAAGCTCTTACTTTTTTTCAGAAAGTTTGCATTTTTCACAATTTGCAATATGGCCGTTGATGGTAACAAACTGCGTCTGCGAATTCGAAAAAAAGATTTGTAATATCTTCTCGCCGATTGATTCGAATCATATTTCTTCGAAATCGAAGAGATAAGGCGTCATATTTCAAGTAACGCGACGCAATGTGCGACACGCTCGTGTCGTCGTCACGTTCCACCTTCATTTCTCATGTTTCGTGACGTCTCGAACGTTCGGGATAAAACAAAAGTGTCATTTCATTCGCTGTCACTTTTGAAACGAAGACGTCACAGCCTACGACCATTCTGTACATTATATGGAATATTTTAACAGTATGAACCGTATATGCAACGACGTTTTTTAGACTGTGGCATAACCGCAACTTAGGCTCGTCGAGTGTAAGACGTCGGGAATTCCGCACGTCACTGAGCAATCAACAAGTCAGCGATGACAAATTATGATTTGTAACATAATCCTGGCGTTAATTGGATCACGTTTCATAGTACGGCTGTGAATGTGGTGTGGTATTTGACTTGTTTCATATTTTTTAATGCGTTAAGACATCGTGGAACGCAGAATCATAAAACTAGACACTCAGATATTTTATTTCTGCACATGTACAAGCGTTAAACTTGTTTGCGTCTAAACAGAGCGGTTTGATGCCAGTTTTATTTTGGAAAAAGGAATGAGGGGACTGGAAATATTACGTAGTTACTTAGAACCAATAATGTGAACTTAACATCAAAACAGTTTGTTTAAAACAGCATCAATAAATTAAAGTGATCATAAACATTTCCAAAAATTAAAAAATTACTTGCCTGCAAAAAGCTATGTCTCAGTGCTGGCAATTATGTATTTTGACTGTAGATAACTTAGGGCATACTCCACCTTGCTGCAACAGTGCAGCTTGATAAATAAATACATTATTATCAACGAGTTACGACAACAAGGTATCTTGGTGTTCTCAGTAAAAATCAACAATAAAAACATTTTACGATATCACACGAAAGAGTGACCTGAGCACATACGCGTTGGATATTTATGGCCGGACCAATTGAATTTATCGTCAAAACTAAAAAGTTTTATAGTCGGGATTTACATGTGCGCGACGAGTTTTAACGGTCGCATTTTGCATTACGAAATTTTATAACGATGCGATCATACGTATAAATTGAATTTGGAACAATGTAAATTATACGAAATTATACGTGCACGTTTAGTTTTTAAATCGTCCTTGCCAGTTATTTTGAGACAATGACTCTTTATATAACCAACCATTATTCTCTAAACGATCATGATGGAGATTACTTGGGTTCAGAGACGTGGTTTTCTTACTTAGCAATATTCTGAAACAATCAGTCAGTTTAATTTAGTTTATGTTAAAATTATTACACTAGCAACCTTAAATTATTAACATGTGACTTTCACATTAATACCAATGGTTAGAGATGAATATAATAATCATACTAATATACAATTTATATTTAATATAGAGAAGGATCGAGGCGAATAATATGGTAGAACATAATAATTTGACAACAGAGGTAAAAAGTTTCATTGAAAGCTAAAGAAATGGAGGATGATGATGAATCTTTCTCATTACAAAAAAGGTAGAAAGATAGAGACAATGAATCCTGCTTATTTTGAGTGGAGAACCGTGTCCGACAATGAAACGGTAAAAGGATTAATAATAGAGAGAGAGTTAAGAGAACCAGTAGAAAATTTGTCGAGTAAAAAACAGCGGATATAGTATTCTTTAAATTAAAAAAAATGTATTGATTGTGTTAAAGATTAATATTAATATTTTTTATATGTATCAATTCCAAAATTACAGTACGAACCATTTGTTGTCAGATTTTAATACATCGCATTACGTAAAAAATGTTACCACAGAATTGTCGATAAGTCCCAGACCGCGCTGTGTTATAAGGCATTCATTGCACGTGCCACTTTAGTCTAATGCTGGCTGGCTGCTTAATTCAATGAGGGCGGGCTTAGTGAGCTGTAGACAGGCGGATTTACGAACGTGCTGTGTCAATACTGTAAATAATTTACTTTATTCGCTGCCTACATATTTTATAAACTATTATTCATCATAACATGACACGACGCCTGTATATTCCCGGAGACATAGACAGATGAATTAGTACGCTTCCACACATACCCACACATCTCAGCAATTACATTCTATTTATTTCGCACCATGGAATAGAACATCAGCTTATTACCATGCATTGGAAACAAATTCATTCACCATGCTACTGTGTATTGGAAATTTCAAGTTAGAAAAACCCAATGACATACGGCCCGGGTATCAAACCAGTACCTCTCGATTAGTAGTTGCGCTTGCAACCATTCGACATCGAGACGTTCATGTACTGTTAATCATTAATCAATACAACCTTAACCCTTTTGATGTGCATTAAATTTAAAGTCAAATACAAACGCTTTCAACCGTAAAACAGTTACATAAAACATTCGCAGATAAAACTAATAAAACAGAGAAACGGGTGAACAATTAGTTCTTCTCAGTTGGACAGCTTTAATAAAACGCGACTGCATAACTAATTTCAGTAACGGGAGAGCGGGTAAACAAGCAGCGCTTTGAGCCGTGGCCCGTTCAGGTCAAACAGTGCTGTAGGTGAAACCAAACAAGGGAACGGCTTTAATGAACATGCAGTGAATTAAGTAATTGCTCATATGATTTTGAACTTCACCTGTGAATGAAATGCGGTCCCCCATGACGATTTAAACTTCAAGTTACGTTAAGTCAGGCTTCTGTAATATATTGAAACTTTTATTCAAATCACGTGTATGTTCGTATCCTCTCGTAGATAGATACAACCTTAGACAGAATTGAATGCAAGTTTAGATACAATTGAATTTCTCCCCAAAATCAATTCCAGATACCTTACAAATCCCGACGAATATTTGGCACAAATCTACTCTTCAAACTCTGCAGTGCACCAAAACTGCAGGATTTGACAGGTAGATTATCACTCTCTAATAACCTAACCTAACCTTTTTTTTGTTTTGTTATCAACAGCTTTCTATTTACTGTAAACATCTCTCCACACCTTTAAACGAGCAATTCGTGTATATTGTTAGATACATATTATATAATATACATATATTGTTAGAAACCAGAAGTAGAATTTTATAAACAATAAACGAATTACATTAAATCTTAAAACTTAATAAAATTAAAACAATTTGTAAATCTGCACTTCAATGATTAATGATTATGCCACTCGAAGATAATTATGGATCACACCGACAGAGCTCCGCAAGGACCAGAGCTCAAACAAGAAGTCAACCTAACCTAACCTAACCTAGTCTCACCTAACCAAAACTAAAACAACCCAACCTAACCTAACTGAATTAAGTAAACGCCGAACACTAAGTTGTAGTATCGTTCATAATTTTGAAGTTAACACTGTTTTTTCTCATATTTTTGAGCATTTTGCTATTCCACTGTTAGAACACGGGTTTCCTATCACAATAGGGGGTTAAGGGCGTAGTCTGCCACTCTGGCCAAGTGTGCTTTAGCAGACTTGACACGCCTTAGAGAATGTTCTAGAGTTAACACTATTAGAGAATTAATACGTCTTATAAATTACCGTCAGTATCTTAACAATGTACGTAAAATCTATGCGAATCAAACAAAAATTATTTCATTAACGCATTCGTTCACTCTGGAAAGTTCCAACAAAGCAACTAACGCTAACGTCGCCGTCGTTTTTCCGCGTTTAATAACGCCTCGTCCGAGCACGTCACGGGGTGAAACATTAAACTGTTGCTCACTGAGCGTTCGTAGTACTGACACACTTTTGGATCGAAAACGATCTTTACTTAAGTACCATCAGTTAGTTTAGTTCTGCAGAGATGACCTCTGACGCCTCATTTTTCTTAGGATTTCGTGTTTTTTGATTGTTATTGTCAAAAAAAACTGTTAGTCTATTCGAAAGTCTTAAAGCTTATTTAATAAAACAATTTTTCAAGATCATCTTGCCCTACAGAAGTATCCATTTTTCTTAATATTTTAATACTTCGCGAAATGGGCACTCATAAACATACATGTGTAGTATGTTAAGTGTTTGATCTTGATTGTTATTCTTAGACAATAATTGTATCATCGGAAGCTTTAAGGTTTATTTTAACAGACCGTTTCTCAGGATCACCCGATCTGTCCAATATAAAATATTGTTATATATTATTAGTCTTAATGGTTTGTTACACTTACTTTTAATTTCGTGATGGATTGATCGTTTATCATATCAATACAAATTAAATATAAATAAAATAAAAAACATTACACGTTTCTTCAAACTCCGCTTCAAAAGATTTTGACATTTTATTTACGATACGAGAAATTAACGCTGTGTGTGTTTATGAGGATATAAAACAAAGTCACACAGAACAATTGCATTTTGTGTTCGTAAAAGCAACTAACGCGAACGTCTATTGTCGTTTTTCATTTCGCATCCCGTGGTGCGAATTATGAAATGTATGTAGCAACTGTTGCTTTGTTCGAGACATTAAATATATTTAACAATCGTATGGTTAACTACATGTTGTTTAGTACCGGCGATCGCAGTGTCCTTATTTATCCTGTTAAATGAGTGAATTTAAGTCAATGTCTACATTTTATATATCTTATACAAAATAACCTATCCTCTTGCATCGAGGTGTGAGACAAGGGGACGTTATTTCCCCCAAATTGTTCACGAATGCCTTGGAGGATATGTTCAACACGGAATGGAAACGGCTGGGCCTAAACGTTAACGGCGAGTATCTCTCACACTTAAGGTTTGCAGACGATATCGTCATCTATGCCATTATTACTTGCAACAACGAAAACGTCGTGGAAGTAAATCTTGGTTCAAATTGGTGTAACCTCATTATCAATCTCTCTAAGTTCACAGTTGGATCACCCTGAGAGGTTTTTGCCTATTATCCGCATCCTGAACATGTAGGCTGGGGTCCCAGAGCAAGGTTTTTCGTACCGTCTACGCGGCTGCCAGAACATTTAGCCGCGATTAGTCAGTCAAGCTTGGTCTTACGGCACCCTGATGTCCTATCATGGAGTCGGGGGACGTATTCTTTCTCCGACATATGGAACCTTGTAGTAATTAAATATAAAGCAATTTATAGTTTAAAGCTGTATTACAGTTCACATTTTAGTCACTAAGTACTTCAATTAATTACCTGTTACGTAGTTTATGTGAACTAAGGCCGGTGACACACTGGTCAACTGTTCTAAGTTCATAATTGTATTCCGGGCGGTGTGCACTTGATTGATTGTCTCGCGCTCACTGCGAGCTTGTTTTGTTCGCGGCGTGTCCGCAAATTGGAGCGCTTACATCTACACCTGTAGGTTGTATGTGTGATAGATTGTACATTTGGTAGGTTGTACGTGTAGTCTTGCTCAAAATAATACATACAGTTCGCTTTTGTTGCCGCGCTGCACTTTGTGCAACGTGCAAATGGACATTATGCATGTAGAAGTGTCCTGATGTTGTCACCAAAATTCAGTTGCTCTTTCTTTGAAATTATCTTGAGACATTTCCGCTCATGGCCACCTGGTCCCAAGTTAGACAGAGCTTGTACTATGGTTACCCGGCAGCTAATATCTTTAATACCCGGATAAAAAATACTTATGCTTGGACCGAACCCACGGCTTCAAAGGTCAGGTTCACTAACTACAAAACGACCGGTGCAGCAGACCTATATAATAGATGTTTCTAGAACCTTAAGAGATATGAGAGCAATATTGGTTATCTGACATTCGTGGATTAATACAATTTTGTAATCTCATTACGACTACGTTCCTGAAACGCAAGCCAGTCACGACTTTGCGTTGATATAATTAATTACTCTATTTAATTTCTAATAGGGAAAGTCGCCCTTTTGCACTGCGGGCAATTATCGACAGGATACTGCTAATGGTGCGACCTTATTAAACTTTCACTTGTAAAACCAGAAAAGGAATGAACTGCACTGAAGCTTTTAAGAGCTAAAGTACTAAATAATTGATTCCTTCATCTAAAAGGTACGATATCTAGTTAAAGTGTTAAATATTGCGATCATTTTAAGTATATTTTTAAATGTTTCGTATGAATCGCAAACTTTACACTAACTCTTACAATCCTACTCTACCTACTTATCGTAGCATTATATTCAAAGGGATAGATCATGTATTAAGTAAATACGATATACTTAGACAAAATGCCGTGATATTCGAGTAATAAAGGAGTTTAAAGAACTATTTAAAAATACCAGCCGCTATGATGGTTCTAATATAAGTATACCTATTCTTCATATTAACATTTGAAGTTATTCGCATCGATAAAATAGAAAAACAAACTTGTATTTATTTACTTAGACCTCGCTATATTTACTCAGGGAATATTCTCAGAGAGAGAGAGTACTGAATACCTTCCTTCCAATCGGTCATTAAATTTTAAATCAATATCGATGTTTATCTCTCTACCAGACGGTGAGGTTCTGATAGCTCTTCAGTTTATATAGCTCCATTAACATTAACTCACGCAGACTTCTTTCAGTGGATAGGTACTAAGATTAACTTGCCTGGATTATTATAAAACCAATCATAATAATTTTAACTGTCGTATTAATTATATTGTTTATGTCTAAAAATAACATTCACATAAAAGTGTAATATCCCGCTTGTAATCCACGAAGGTGTAAACAGAGGAGTGTATTACACGACCACGTTTCATATATAGCAATAAAATAATTGAATTTGGGGATAAGACACCGTGGACTATAGAGACATTGGCAACACCCGAGAAGTTACCAATATGTTCCTAAATAAAAAAAGAAATATTTTGACATCATACGTAAAAACATTGATTATTTAAAAATTCTTTTCGTTCATAAACACGTGGAAAGAGAATTTTGGAAGTGAAAATTTCTTTAGACGCGTTGAGCTATTTTTTTTGTACTCGTGTATCACAATGCATCCACTTTTCGATCGCTCAGATCGTTGAACGTAGGCCCGTTTCGGATAAAAGAATGGATGTATCAAAATATATCATTATGCCTCAAAACTGTAACACGCAAAGGATCATTACGAGAAATAACGGGAACTCAAAATTTCGGTAGTAATTTCACCGTATCGACTGGTCCAATTACTGAACACGGCCACGCAAATATGTAACGAAGCACATCCGCGCAAAGACCGAAATCGCCTGCGCAAATTTGACAGTAGACATTAATACCTTGCGGCCAACCGTGCCATCGAGCTATAGCGACTTTACAACCCAAACCGAGGTATTTATTAAGCCAAGCCGAACTATTTACGATTCGTACCGTCAATTATTACTCACGCACAGCAAAATGTTATCCTATACGATTTCATTACAATAAATCTCCGCGCCGAGTTATAAAGTTTCGATTCTGACGAGACTAAACTGAGAAGATAATGTACAACCGTCAGACCATTGCGCAGGCATCATTTCGTCTTGCAAACGTAATTCGCCTCAATGTTCTATATATTTAAAGTTTGAATTTGTGTGTAATGAAATTAATTTAAGGTGGAGTTATACGATGCGTCAATATTAGCTCAACTACACAAATAATTGCACCGAGGCGTAGTTATATCATATTCAGACTATTAAATTTTATACAATTCTTCACAAATGAAACAGAGATCGGGTCGGTTTCAATTAACTCCTCACGATTATATGAAGACATCGAGGGAAGGGTGTCGTTGGTGGTAGTATGGTGGTGTCTAATATGGAATACTATGTCTAATATGGAATACCGAGTATCAATAACCATCACTTAAGGTGGACTTCTGCGCATTGCAACTTTCACCGGATTTTTTGATACGTATGTATAATCACGCACAGTGGAAGGCCACCTTTACATTGCTTTTGTATTTGATAAATTTCGCCCGATAAATATGTTTGATAATTGATCCATTACTTAGAGAGTGATAATTCCAGCATATAAATACGCTATCTCCCGTTGTGATCAACGGTATTCATCAGGTCTGTTTAATGGTACTGAGATTGGAATTGTTGAAAGTGTTTTGTTTGTTTCCTTATGCATATAATAGAGCCAATATCCTTGGAAGAGCGATTAAATTGTTCATTCTATTAAGTTCTGGTCGTAAATTGCAAGGAATTCTTTGAAGCAATTACTTGAAGAATGCCGATCATTGATGAGAGGAACAT
>DWME01008158.1:0-11949 GCA_018244795.1 Parelbella ahira ahira
GTGGCAAAATATGGCCTAAGCCCTATCAATATGAGAGGAGACCCAAATTTCAATAGTGGAATGATAAAGGGGTCGAATATTTATAATATTTATTTATATATAATTAAAACTAAAAATTGACTGTGATTTGTAAAGAGAAGTGGAGAATGATTGAGAAAAGAAGGAAATGAAGGAACAGAAAAGAATAAGTGGCAGGTAATAGTAAAAAATAGAGAAATTATTATTAACACGCCAATTTATAATAATTGTTAATTGACCAAGTAACGAAATTTCAATGTCAATAAAAATTGTATCAATTAGTCGTAACTACTTTTCAGATTTCGAAAGTTTGATATTTATTTGTAGGTATATTACAGTATTTTCTACTTCCATCACTCGTTATTTAAGTCTATGATCCACTAAATGTACGACTACAAAATGGATATTTTTCCACAATGCAAAATACTACACAACACGTTACTACATAACATTTCTTCGAAATTCTGTAGTCGATTTAATTTTTACCTTCCACAGCTTTCCGGGAAACTTTAAAAATAATAATATCATGAATAATTACTTAATATTTACTGCGTCTTATCACTCTCTTTGTTACTAAACAATATTATTACTTATCGCATGTTACACGTAAAGGATTTCACTGAGAAAATAATTATAATTTTATAACCCAGCTTCTAGTTTTTGGTATGAACTTGTTCTACCTACTTTGGTAATTTGTGGTTGAAATATTGTTGAATGTAACATCTAACTTTTTTTTCCCGCCTGATAACTATTTCATAAAGTTCAAAATCCTAAGTTCTTCTTTTCTAATTTTAAATTGTGTTTAAATTTTTATGCTAAATAATCTTTTTCCTGGAGTTTTAAAGAAGGTTGAAGTTGTTAAAACTTAACCAGTACAAGAGGTTTACCGAATTCCTTGGCAAAACTAACTTAATTAGGATTACCGATTAATCGAAAGCTAGATCTTTATGAATGTTAACAGCTATGATATAATACTGATTAATAGCCTAATTATTATCTCATTACTCAGAATGCATATTCAATACTTTGCTTCCAATATTTTACAACATAACATTCTACAGTTAACGCAAAGTCGCAAATATGTTGATTGGTATTATTGATTGGAACATATCTAATAAAGATTTAATAATATCATATATAAATAATAAATAATGTATTAGTATTGTTAATATTCTTTCAATTTTTCTGTATTCTTTAAATATTTTAGTATATTATTGAAACGCAAGCCTCAAAAATTAATAACATAATTTAGCGGATGTAGAAAATTATTCATGCCAGTTGTTACTGTCAATATCATGACAGATAAGGATACTGACGTTACCGTTTGGAATGTCAAAATAACAATTGATTAATGAATATCGCAGTATTCGGTTTTATATTAGCGCCCATGTTTTTCATCGATATTGATTAATGAGATTTTATGAAACAATTGACATAAGTGGAAAGTTTAATATAAAAGGGAACGATGAGAGCACTAATACAGCGCGTGATGAATGCTAAAGTTACAGGTGTATTTTCGTTATTTGCTTGCGATATATTGAAATTCCTGTATCTAGGTTTCCCATATTTAATACTTAGCGGCCTATCTACACTGTAAATCAACTTATTGAGGCTATGAGAATTGTTGGTAGATGGAAAAAATATAAATATTTAACTAAAATTGTTATGACTGGTTATTAATAGAAGCACATATAAATAAATAAAACAAAATATTAATTTTTGTTTGTGTAATGTTATAATAATTGACTAAAAACATGTATTTAAGTGATAACCAACAGTGAATACTAATGTAATATTGAACAGTTAATATATTATTATTATCATCATCAACATCATCAGCTTATCTCAGTCCACTGCTGGACATAGGCCTCCCCTAATGAGCGTCATCGTGCCCTGACCTAGGCTTGCCACATCCAGCATCTGCTTGCAGCCTTACCTATTATTATATAAGGATAAAATTTGTGTTACAGTGAATGATGAAGTCATCAGCAGCATAGAACAGGGAGCCTGTGTGTTTGTAGGATTATGCTGCACAGACACACTGCAAGATATAGAATACATGTAAGTGAATGCATAATATAATATACTGCTACTTTATCTATTTTAAAAGTTAATACAAAATGTTTCAAACATCAGGTTTAAAGTAACACCAGAAATATTTTCAATGATTTAAATTCTAGAGCTCGTAAAGTCCTGAGCATAAAACTGTTTGATGAAGACAGCAAAAGGTGGAAGAGATCTGTAGTTGAGAAAGAGCTGGAAGTGCTTTGTGTCAGCCAATTTACTCTTTACAATACATGGCAGGTGAGTAACTTTTAAACAGTTTTTGTACCCTTATCTTATATGTTAAAAAAACTTTCATTAAATCAATCGGTACTTTCCTTTAGTCTGTATCATGTGACTAAGTTATTATTCAACATTTAAAATAGTGTTACACAATTAATATACTTTGTATTATGTTATTAAATTTAACTGTTTACCATTGATTTATTCATCAATAAACAGTAGCTCACTAGCTGAACAAAACTGATGAAAAAAATTAGCAGCAGTAACTTATTTCCTAATAATACTGTTACTGTTCTATTGGTGGTCTTGTGATGTACATACATGTATATGACATGCTCTATAATGTTTATAAATCTATGTTTTACATGTAACAAGCCTCTATTCTTCAGCCTAATTCTAATTATTATTAATAGTCATTTCGTCAGCTTAATCCTAATCGGTTCATGTTCTGCATCACATTTAATCAATCTCTATTGATTCAATATATGGAGTAAGATAAGTCGCATTACATACCTAAGAAAAAAGTTATATTATTTAAATAATTCTATCTAATTTTCAAATGGTTTTTTTTTTGGAATTTCCACATATTGTAAAATTCAAAATTTATCTCCAGTTGAACTTTACAGGGCAACAGGCCAGATTTTCATAAGTCAATGCCTGCGGAACAATCCAAGGAACTATATGAAAAATTTCTACAAATTTTAAAACATGCTTACAGACCAGAAAAAATCAAAGGTATGTTTTTCATATTACTGACCTATATTATAAAAGCAATTATTTTGTTGTTTCAAATAAACACTTCATTCTTAATATGATGTATAGATTGACTGCCAATCAGGAGGTCCTGAATTCAACTTCCTGGGTTGGTACCATTAGATTTTTCCAACTTAGATTTTCTAATAGAAGTTTCTACTAGTGGTTCGAAGTCTGGGTCTGTGCCCAGTGTATGCTAATAGGCTTACTGCTCGTTCCATTGTGGAACTTAAACGTAACTGGTTAAACATAGGAGTGTACCAGACTAAACTGCCTACCACCTGCCTCTATCCCTTCAGGAATAACAAGCGTGATGTTAAGTTTTTCTTTATGTAGGTGTAAAGATTTTGATACACTTTGGCAGATGGGCTTTTCGGAACATACATGCAAGTCTCTATACAAAACGATGGACCGGTGACATTCTCAATTGAATCCCCTGGGTGCACCATTAAGCCATCGAAGAATAAACTGGCTGTCAAGACTGAACCAGAAGAGAATAAGAAGAAAGGCGGAGATAATGGTTAGGATAGTATTTATTGTATATCATTGTATACTGTTAACAGGGGTGAATAGATGTACTTTCATTCTTGAACGTCTTATGTCTAAAATTAATAAATCAATTATCGTCCATGCTCATTGCTATTCTAAAATGTGTATGGGCCGCAAAAATGTAAAACATACATGAATGCTATTGTTTCTAACAGGAGACTGAGGAAAAATATTTGTGGTTTGTAATTAAAGAAGTTTCTAGGCCTTAGTATTTTAAAGTTTTGTATGTGATGCATAGCAAATACATGGTCAGTCCTAATACTGATAGCACCACAGATACCCAGCCTCTGTTTGATTAGAATCCTATTTGACGTCTTTATAGATGTGTTGCCATTACTAAAAACTAAAGTGAGTGCCTCAAGCATTTGCATGCTGGCAACAACGCCGTTACAATTAAAACAAGAATTGTCTGTCAGCTGGCATTATGAGTAGTGAGTTGTCTCCCCTGTTAAATACATTGTACCAACTATTTATCATTTTTGAATAATATTTCTAAGTTAATAGAAGTTAGTGGATATGAATTACATATGATAATTACACACCATTTATTAAAATTGTAGATAAATTTTGGTACATTTTTAATACATAGGCTATGAGATCAATTAAAAATTTTCGACATTTTTTATACTCACTATAATTGTACCTGCTTTTAATAATAAGGAAATGTACTCTTCATATCTACTTCTCATTATGATTGAAGGTCTGATTTATTATTAAGGATTTTATTCACTGGAATCTGCTTATATACAGTTACTACAATCAGAAATAAATTTTGTCTAAATATACATACTTACTGATACTTATCCTCATCAATATTCAACTTTTATTTGTTTCTTACCATTATTATTATTATTAATATATTTTGCATATTTTGTTACTTTCAATGATATTATGTTTTTAACATGTTATATAGTTATAAAACATTATAGAAATGAAATAATCGATTGTAGGCATTATATTTGTTATATAGATTCTTATGTTATTGGGTATGAGCTTGTTATAATTATGTTAAACAAACTGGATATGTTATAGAAACCAATTTTTATAACATATTACTACTATAATACAGACCCACCCTTAGCTGTAAGTAAAGTTAAAAATCTACGATGTATTTATGTATTTCTTTAGCGTTACATAAAGCTATATTGAAACTTCAAACAATAATTCATTTTTAAAGAATGATCCGTGCGATAGGATATAAATCCAAGAATTTGAAGTAGAAAGATGATTTAAGAAACATTACTTGCTGCTTAAACTGCCGCTGCCATGTCAGAGATTTAAAAAATCCGCCAAGAAAGTCCTCAGTATGAAAGCTTATGAAACCAAGGACTATTTAAATGATAAAAAGGCATGAGATCAAATAAAACGTTTCACCAGGCTGTCTCTAAACTAACCATGTTATAGTTATAGAATTAAGTTGCAAGCAGATGACAGTAGGCTGATATTAACACACACAATGGCTGTCACTTGTGCTCTTTATCGGACTGTAGCCATACTGCAACATGGCTAACTTTATTCAATTTTTGTTATTTGAAAAGAGTGATGGGAGTTTTTTTTCTCTGGCTTTTTCTTCCCGGTCTACTATAGCCTGAGGGGCGCACAAAGCCGAAGTACAATGACTAAAACATGACCTTCATTGAGTGTATGTACCTATATACCTTATAATAAATAAAAGAATTTGAATTTTAATAAGTAATCTACAAAAAAACAGTCTGAAATATAACATTGTCATTTTAAAATTACATTTTTCTCCCGCCTTTTGCGCTGAGTATAAGTAAAAAATCATGTTATGAGTAGGGTATGTATACATGTAAATATTTTTTTGTGATAACTTTGTAAGCCTGAGATGTTTCTATTGTTGTTCATTTTATTGTTGTATCAACCCTTTTTCTCTCTCGCTACGAAGTGTTCACATGCGAAACTAAGTAGTATTGTTACTATAAAAATAAAATAGGACGATGAACAAAAGTTAATTGAATCTTAAAATGTTGTCATATATTTAGGGTGCCATGTATTATCTCTTTTAATATTTTCTGGCTGCAGTAAGGAATTGTGGCTTTATTTCCCATACTGTATAAATGAACATGATGAGCACGAGATATTGTTATGCTTGACTGTATAGTTATCTGATTAAGTATTTATTATAAAGTAGTGCATATACTTTATCAAATATTTTATTTTTGACTGCCTTAGTTGGTCAGGTGCCTCACATTAATGGACGAGTGAGTGAATCACAGAGCCTACAAAACATATCTGAACTTCTTTCTCTGTTGATGTCTTTATTTTGTCCGAATTTTTATTTACCCCTGTTTATGGTATGCCTTTGCCAATATTCGTAGTGAAATTATTTTTTATTGGAATTTTATGCCTGCATTTTAATACTTTTCGATAAGTGCATACTTAAATTAAGTTTGCGTATCTCCACATTTAGTTTTTTATTTCTCTTAAATATTATTTATTTTTTCACAAAGTTTGAAAACGATTGACATTTACAATGATTTTTTGTGGTTGATGTTTTAAATGAAGTTTAATGATATGAACTGTGAGCAGATTAAAATGGACTTATATACCACTATTCACAAAAAACTGAATGACAAATATTTGACTAATCTCGTGTTTTGTATTTTCGTAAAGAAGTCTGAAGAAGTTATACCTACGATTCATGGATCGTAGGTTTAAACTACCTGGATTGGCTGGCCAATTGTTATAGACTGTGCAGATATCTTATATATTTGCTGATATTTTTTAAAGTTAAAAAATGAGTACACGGTCCGGATACCTCTTGGTTGGCTCTCTCGCCTACAACCACTAGATCAACCGCTCAGTGAAGTACTTATATTTTATCATCATCATCATATATTATTGACTCCCTTTTTAGAAAAAACTTACAATTACTCCACATAAATTATAAATCATTTTAAAGATGATTGCTTGCTCTACCGGCATCAACAACTAAAAAAATTATTATTGATTTTGTTTTTGTAAATTAAATAATTATAGCTTTTGATACTTGCGCCTCTATATGTCAATTTTAGTAAAAAATTTCGTCGATCTGTCATCTGAGCTTCTATATTACAAAAAGAACGTTCTAAGAAGTGTGCAAAATTAGAAACGAATTGAATACCTGCCTTAAATTTTGACTTATTAAAGTTTTAACTGTATTAATTACAGAAAATAATAAGCAAATGATTACACATGAGTTTATCTGCACTTCAAATATTGTCTAGAGAAGTTTTGTAATACATAAAGAATAAATAAAATTAATAATTTTTTAATTCTGTAAAATGATAATTATTATAGATAGGTACTTATTTAATGCGAATTATTCGCACGAGTATCGCTAGTTGCTTATTTATTTAGATTGACGCTGATTCAGCCAAGGGCGTCACTGGACCGTGCAGTCGCCACGTGTCCACTGACCGTGAGTTTATTCACACGACCGACGCGTACCGTGACTCGTCTTGCTTTTGGACAAAAAGTAATTATCATAGAACGAAGATACATAGAATTTAATATTACGTGGCTAGTATAAAAAAAACGGATGTCACATGGCCGAGATATGTCATCAATCATGTTGCTACATCTGGTGATCTTATTTTATGTATATAGGTTCCTGCAAGAACGAAGACGCAGGTGACTAGGAAGCATGGTAAGGGAACGTGAGAAATAAAACAACAATTACACTATTAATAAAAAAAAGTTTATTTTCAAGTAATGGTTTGTTATCTATTAACATTGTTGTTAAAGTTAGGCCAGTGTGTGTCAGCGATTTTTATATTATAGTAAGTAGTAGTTATTATAAACGTTTTTTACAAAGATGATATGCCCTACGCTAAGTCTATAAATGTAAACCAGCTACGCATAGCTACATCGATACGACAATGTAAGATACTACAAAATTTATGTTTTACAAAAAGAAAACAGGATACTGTTAACAGATAATCGACCAATATTCAATCCGTTCATTTCTGTCATGTTCTGTAAACTAAACGAGTAGAAAATAAACTAAAAAAAATGTATAAACAGACAAAATAAATGCAATCTATAAACCCTCTATTTTAAATATTATGATAATGATATTCAACAAACGAGATTAAATGATCCCCTTAATATTATCTAATAATAATGTCGAAATTTATAAGTTACTTTAATTAAACATTATCCAATTAGCCGAGTGCCGTATGATTACTATTTCTATACCGTGAAATATAGATATATAATCACTCTTCCTGCCTTTTACCTTTACAAGTTTAACCAACCGTGTTCTGATTCTCATAGAATTTTCACGTCATCACCGATCAAGGCACTATTCATTTTGGTATATTGCTGATACGTATCCTCACTCCTAATTCGTAGATATCAATTCGTAAACATGCTCTTGAAGTGTGAAAGATTACAATTTTTCATGATCTTAGTTTAAAAAAATCCGGGGACGTTTCAATACATGAGAAGATCCTTTTGGAATTATCATTAATCGTACAAAAACAAATTATTTTGACACGATTTCTAAGTTCGAATCTCCCGACGCATTCAAACCTCCCCTCATTTCGTTTCTGTTAACTTTAATAGCTATCGAAATATTAATTACTATTACAAAAATATCTATAATAATTAATAATCTAATCTAAATTATTCGAATAAGATGTTACTGGGACAGGCTAAGGATTTTTATAAACAACATATACCCTTTCCGTTCTAATGGACGTTGAATTTTTTGTCTGTGCAAGTTACTAAGTGTTGCCAATGCTACATGAATTTAGTTCATTAAAAAAAGGAATAATAATAGTAACTTTAATAAATGCATTTTAATTTTTCCACCGCGTTCGTTTTGGTGTAGGAAAGATCGAACAATTAACCATAGATATTTAGCCGCGGTGGAGTTTGTCGAAAGAGTGACGGCAGTTGTTTAGTCGATGTGGTTGGCCGCATAAGACGTGGTGAGGTGGGGTGGTAGGGCGCTCTACCAGAGACCGGAGGAAAAACCGCCTGGCGGTACACGGCTATTAATCATGTTGCTGTTGCCGTTTATCGACGTGACCATGTTGATTTGCCCATTCATTGATTTGTAGCCGTCACCGGTAATAGGGTTGCCCTCTGTAAAATATGAAAAAAACAATAAAAAACTTATATGTACATTCAATAAATTTAAACATGCGAATAGCAAGCACGTGACAATGTAGCATTTATCGCTGTGAATGATTACGTGCCACATACATGAATATTACTCTGAATTTATAAGAAAAGATTAATAACTAGATAAACAAGACGAAGTTATGAAATTTAAAGAATAATGCGAACAAACTTCACATTTATATTTATATTTCGTATAAAATCACAACTGGATCAACTTGTCATTTTGACATCCCTCAAATATAAATGGAACATTGTCATAATGACGTACAGAAAATAAAAAGTAATATGAAAAGAATAATATCAAGATAAAGCCAAAACACTGCAATAAAACGCAATAATAAAGTAGAAAGAAGGAATCTGAGATTAAATCACTTTCAAAGGCTTTATTATGATATAGACCAAAAGCAATTTTGAATTTTTTATGCGCATGTAATGACATGTCAAGATCTTTGTTGGTTAATGAAAATGTTAAAAATGTTACACTTTCTATACAAGATAACTACGTACATCACATGGTAAGATGAACGTGTACATATATATTTAATTGCACCAACATACATATCATGCAATCGTAAGATTTCTAACAAATGCAGTGTTCTTTTAATAGTCCTATATTATTTCGAAAGTATATTAGGTATTCAGTTCAGGTAGCTAGATCTGTTCAACAGTGTCATTATCTACGCTATAGGCATATCTATAACTTTTACATAAATATGCTTACAAAATACAATCTCTCTACATATTAACCGACAGCTTATTAGATAATAATATATAGTCTAGCAGAACAGCAAGACAGTAGATGCGTGCGATAGTTTAGAAGATAACAGATGGGGACACGGGATACCATAAGAACATAGCGTCGGTTCCGTACTAGGGTCACAGTACAATCTCTCTCAGTATTGCAATTGATAATGCTCAGTACGAACAGTAGTTCATAATTTTACTATTCTGTGTACGTGTGCAATTAAAGTATTGCTATACTGATAGGAATTTATAATCTTACACTGTGCAGACGGCAAACAATCTGTAATCGATTTTAATATCGATTAAAACAAACTTTCGAATAATATTAAATACCACACTCGGTATAAATGTCACAAAAATCATTTTCGTCAAAAAGTATGTCGTCTACGTTCTAAACACTAACTAACAATACAAATACTTATCTACAATTACAGGACACGTCACAACAAGCAAGTAAATACATTATTAAACTACGAATACATCTATAAATAGGAGAATAATACATCAGAAATTCTCAATAAAAAAAGCTTACATTTTTTTATACACAGACAAACTATTTCGTTTCAAATATAAAGAAGCAAACAATAATATGACAGTGAGTGCTTAATCTTAACGACTTGAAGGAATCGCCGTACAGATTTTTTGTAGCAAAAAAAAAAATCTCTCTGTCATGAGCCAATATTTTATGCAAAGTTTAAGCTTTGAATAGGTGAAATATTTCTATCGATATTATTATAAATTGTGTGCTAATTTTCCTTCAGTCTAGTTAATTAAACACCCACCCAATTCTCTTCGGCGAACATAGTCTACATAGCACGTCTTAGGTTTCAAGTCCTCTGCATGCCGTTTCACATCGAACAGGTATCCGGGGACATATTTATGGAATATAGGCGGAAATCCTGTCAAGGTGGACGGGCCTGGAGCCGAGGGAGTTTGCAGCGGAATGACGTCCGGTATCGGACCATCACGGTCATATTTAAAAAGGGTTGACGGTGGATGCGTGTTCGCCACTATAAATGGATCAACGGGCCCATCCAGTGTGGGCACTGGATCGTACTTGTAATCGGGAACAGGTCTTTCGCCCAAAGCGGAAGTCATGCCGACAAAAGCGTACGGTGGCAATGGATGGTGAAGAATATGGTGCTCAGTTGGTTCGTAATAGTGTTGCGCTGGAAACGGCGGCCAGTGCCTGTCAAGAACCGGTTGAGGGGACAACGAATCTGGATTAATTTCGGGATGACACTTTTCGGGATCGTCGGATTTGAGACCGAGCAAAATGCGGGGTGTTTGACGAACCATCGGACTAGGTTTGCTTGTCGATTCTACATAGTAATTAACTGGCTTTGGTGGCCAGTCACGTGTGAAGTAGCGATGGGTGGGCTGGGGATTAAGGTATGGGTATTCAGAGGATTGATAGTCGAGCTCAAGGTCGGGAAAGTTGAGGGTCGGGTCGGCACCTCGCAAGCTGGCGGCCGGGTGCCGGCGGCGCGGCGGTGGCACCACCACACCGTCGCCGGTCACTGGGTTCCTCTTCGGTGGCGTATACGATACTGACCATTTACAGAAGAAACGGTTTTTATTTGTACAACTAATGATTCAGGGCCAACGTCTCTACTTTCAATGTTAATAAAATTACGGTGACGTTAGTACTTTTATTGGTAACAATAAATAAAAACTCCAATAAATTTCATTAAACTATCGGTGCGTATCCAATCTTCAGATATAGATATGTAAGTATAAAAGAGAACCAATCAGTTTTAAGAAACGTTGACCCTGCTTTTACATGCCTAACTTATTATCGGAATCTATTCAACACAATAATCTTTTAACATAACATTTCCATACTTCGTCATATCACCTTAATAAAACATCATACCCGGTCGTCTAAATCATCATACCTTGTTATAGTGTCAAAATATAAAAACCATCAAACGTTAATTGTTTTCATAAACTCATCAAGGCAAGGCGCTGATGTTATTATTATGTTCTTTCAATGTAATTATTTTCGATTTGCTCGAAGTATTAGTTTCCTGGTCGGCAACTAGATTATAAATTGAAATATTCGAGAGCAGGGTTATCAGAGCGTAAATCAGTAAATAGTTATGTACGAGTATAGTTAAGAAGCATGATCATCGTAGCGTGCACGAGTGCCGAATAATGTGTGGCGGGCACGCGAGCGTGGAGCGCCGTGACTGTTCAAAGAGCCGATATCCCTCTCTGGATAAAGGAATATTTGCGCGCTCTCTGGACGATGCAATATTGTTCGAAAATTGAATGAACTCAACCACTTTGGAGACGTTCGTTTTAGCTTTCAATTACATTATTACAATAACGCTAGAAATTTAGCTATTTTCGTACAAAGCCTCTTTCACTGGTAAATATATTAACATACATATGTATATAGGTCTGTACCTCTAATAGATGTTTATAAAAGGCACGTAGGTAACTAAAGAGACAGTAGAGTGA
>DWME01008159.1:0-11949 GCA_018244795.1 Parelbella ahira ahira
AATAATACATCTATTATAGAGTCAAAATTCAATTTAACGTTTCTATAGAAACTTAAACGAAACGAGGAAGACAATATAAAAAAATATCGGGCAATCAATAAAACACATTGAATATCTTACATTCTAAGATTCCAATAACTTTTTTAACGCATTAATAAATCACGCTGAAAAATGTTCTATTATTATTATTGAAAACAAATTTCCATCAGCGGGAAGTCAATACAATATGCAACTAATTGGCTTAAAATGTAGGTTAATCGTTTCCGTCCCTGCCTCGCGCCGCCCTGCTGTCATTTTATCAAATAAGATGTTATGCGATCTGCGATATTGTTGTCTCATTCATACTATTAGTAAACTTATCTCCTAAAAATACTGCTGTCTTTTCTCTTGCTCCACTTTTTGTCTACTTCTTTTTTCCCAGTTTTTCACTGTTTTGTCTATATGTACATATGTATTTAGTGGAATATGTCATCGTATCACATGCACCTGTCCTCTTACCATTTGTTGTTGGTTCCTTATCTCTTCGAATAATAAGGTTTCCTGGACGAGATCGCTAGTTAGCGATAAGGCCGACAATTATGCAACCTACTATTAAGCTTTTTCTGTATTTATTTTTGTTTATCATATCTTTGTGTACAATAAAGAATATTACTACGCTACCACTGTTCTGGTGTTTACTTACAAAAATTGTATTATGCACAATATTCTCAAATTTAATAAGTCTTATTGGCAATTTTTAAATTAATGTGCCCAAATACCTACAATTGAAAGCCGGCTGCAGATCTGGCGTAATTAAATTCGAGAGCTTTCACGTTCCGTATTCCGTTTTAGTATATTTCAAGTCATAAAACTCATAAAGCAGGATTACGTGTAGTCGTAGGCACCGTTTTATAGCAAACGTCGGATTTAAACAGGCGTCTTTGGACCTCGTGCGACTGTGGTAGCAAAATGGCAACATTTGCATAACGATCAATGTGTTTATTTTAAAAGTGGCATAACATCACGCCACGCCTCCCTGGTGGGGCAGCCAGCGGAGTATAGCACTCCCACGTCACATCTGCCATGCTATGCGTTCCGTGGTATATGGGGCAAGCATATTGCCTAACACATTAAGTAAATCATTGATTTTATATAAAATCCCTATATTTCATACATATTTGTACCATGACATAACCTTGTATTAAAAGAAAAAAATAAATATACATATAATAAGTAGGTATGATTTTCACGTATTTATTTGACATTCCATTTTTTCCCCCAATAAAAAGAGAATGATAGTACAATGTTCCGCTGAAGTAAATTGTAAATTATGTGTAAAGTAAGTTCTCCCATAGAGAAGCTAAGGGAAAGGGCTCGGAAGGGACATGCTTACCATACATTGAACTTCAATGGGTGACCTCGTTTATTCAGATTATTATTGACATGACTTCAATCCGTGACTCGGAACTTTAGATTGCTTTGTTATGAATGTAATACTAAATTTTAATTCATTAAAAATGGTTTTTTTTTATATATTTTATTTGTACGTTCTACAAAAAACTCGTCACTAGTTCTAACTTCTTCACTAGTTCATAAGAAAAATGACACCTTATATTTATAAAAACTTTGTTCTTGTAGCCACACGAATCAACTCGTAGGTAAGAATATATTTACACGAAAGTGAATATCTTTCACAGGGGAAACGTAGTATGAATGTCATGTAACTTCTTAGATTTATTACGACTTATCTGTGCATAGATGGAAATGTGGGAACAATAGCTAATGCATACCTTCCAGTTTTTGTATCACACTCGCCGTATTTCTCAATTTGTATGTAAAACGTGACAAAAATAGGTGGCAAGTTGCGAAATCGATTTGAAAACACAGTGACGCATCAAAATTTGATATTTTGATGTATCATTCACTAATTTGCTACAGTTTTATTTTGTAATCGACAATCATGGATGAAGTTAGATTGTTTTAAATCAAGGTCAGTTTAGCAGTTTAATATGTAACTAGTGAGTAAAATTTATCACTGAGTTTAGGTATCTGGAATTTGTATACAAATTAAAAGACAAAAGATTTTGAAATCCTTAGGCAACAAAATATTTAATAAGTTGTTCCAATTCGGTGCCTCCTAAGTGCGTCATGCGTTAATTTATATAATTTCTACACTTTATTGTATATAAGAGTATACTCTACTCAGTGAAAATTGATTTGACACAGTAACCATAGCTGGACTGTCAAATCGTGCACTATACCAGATATTATAATAGAAGAAATCGCAATATTTAGCAACGTACCGCGATATTCATGAAACGAATAGAAATAAAGAATATCGAAAAAGAGAAAATGATAAGAAAATCATGGTGTGAGTAAAATGAAGCTATGTTAGTGTGTCCGCGCCCTATGTAAGCAAATGGCAATAAAGATACATATGGGGGAGCGGAACGCAGAAATATATTCAAATCCCAAAGTTTCCGCTCAAACGGATTCTGTGGGGATTCCGGGGGAATATGAGAGCTTTAGAACAACGTACTTACGAACTATTAAAAATTTAAAAAGGATTTTCCTCTGCTTAAAGTTTAAGTATGTACCTACATCAATTAATATTATTGAAAAATCTTTACTTTCGCTGGAATATAAATTATTATTACAAGAAATTCCAAATAGCATATCGTTAATGGATTTGATCAGGCGTAGCATGCAATCTGTTAAATTTAGATAACTTAGGTCCATTGTATTTATCACTATCGTCCTACCAAATAAGACAAAATATGTCAAATTTTGCTACAAACCGTCGTTATCATTTTATTATTTTGAAACACCTACCGGCGAATCATCTTCAATTCTTTAAAACCCATCACTTGATAAGCCTATTTGTTATTAGGTTTAGGGATTAATGAGACTGACTAGTGAACCGTTGGTTGGGGGATCGATTCCCACTCAAAACACTAAACCAAACAATTGTTAAAATGTAAGAATAGTTCTTATAACCACCACAAGCTGAACCGACTGTATAATACGACTGAAACAGAGAAACTCTAGCACACAAATGATCATAACTATACAAAGATGTATCCTATCCTGGACTGGATATAACCTGAACTGGTGTAGAAACATTGTCTTTGTTTTACGAGTTTGCGTGCAGTTATTCCCGTTCTAAACGCTTCCAAAGTTGTTTTGACTTAACGGCTACTTTTATCAGCTCGTGTCAGATTTAGTGCTCGCTGGGAGGGGGACTTAATTGCTTTTATGTCATGAAACTTGTTTACATGACTTTTGGGACTCGGAATTGGTTGTTTTTGATGCTGCCAGGGTTTCTACTTGTTTTGATGTATATATAAATAACAACAAGTATACTATATATAAACGGTATATTTATACAAAGTAAAAACGTAAACATCACGTCTGTATTTCTTCGAAATGGTAGGCGAAGTAGTGCACCTTCGCACTTTTCACCAGTAACGTTTACATCCCACCATGGAATAGGGGGTGAGCCTATTGTCATACAACGGGCACAAACCTAGGATCTCTCGATCATGATGACAACTCGACTAAAGAGGCAGCACTGTTTTTTACAGAAAGTAATTTTTAAAATATCATACAAAGATTTCATTTTTCACTTAAATTACTAAAAGCAATTAAGGTATACGCAAGGCGTTTGGAGCTTAATGAAATTGGTTTTAATAACGAGATATATCGCTATGACGTCAAGAACTAACCCTCGTTCTGATCAAAATATGCGTAGGATTAGTAAACATGACATCATAATAAAACCAGTTTCTTCACTTAGTATATCAATTTAAAACACGTTTATTTAAATGAACTTAATCTAACAAAAAAAAAACACGTTTTCGAATTCTTATTTTGTATGTATGAACTTAACTTTGATTTAGGAAATGTTCATATTTAGGAATGAAATGAAGATTCCGCTGATAGGAAGCTCACGTCGCTATCTCACTTTTAAGCGTGCTCCGTTTATTGCATTCCATGACCTCCCCTGCACCAGTTCGCAGTCACGAATTTTCAGGTAATTACAGTTATTTAAGACTATAACGCCGAAATGCTTTAATTATGTGCTTTGAACACGAGAAAAGAAAATAACTTACGCCCTTTCTTTACAGCTACAACGGCAATTATTATATTTTACTTAGAAAAAAAATTTTCGCTAACACTATTGGGTGTTTTATGAACAATATTTAAACAAATCGAAAATATTTACGAGATGCAGGTAGTTAAACGTCCTGAGTGTTCCTGTGAAAAAATAGCAAATATCTAGTGAAATTGGGCCCGGAACAAAAGATGGCTGTCTGGCCTAGACATACCCTACATGTAAAATAAGTCGTTTCTATAGTTATAAAAAATGGATTCCAATATTTTCAATAGGTGTGTCAATGATGTAGTTAAAACCTTAGATCACTAGAAAAAAAATTTCGTATAATATTAAAGTTTAATTAACAAGGTATCAAAGATGTCTTTTACACGTAACATCACGCCTGTAAGCCCC
Organism: Parelbella ahira ahira; assembly: GCA_018244795.1. NCBI lineage: Eukaryota > Metazoa > Arthropoda > Insecta > Lepidoptera > Hesperiidae > Parelbella > Parelbella ahira. Next base: position 4,490 of record DWME01008159.1, read on the forward strand.
GAAGGGGTAAGCAGAGGAGTGTTGTATACTCCCACGATTCACTAGTTACGTTTACGTGCCATGGAACAGGTGGTGAGACTTTTCCATATATTGGCCAGAGATCCAGACTCCGAGTCACTTCTACATGGAAAGTGTAAATTAAAAAAATCCAATTGTACCCGACCCGGTATTTGTACTCAGAACATCCCGATCGGCAGTTGCGCTTGCAACCACTAGACCAACAAGGTAATCATACGTACGTTACGTTTTTCTTATACAAAAGGTAATGAGAAAAATAGAAACGCTTACAAAGTATTTAAACATCTACACGTTAGTAGCGCACAATATCCAGTTGCTTGCAATTATTGTCTCGAGATTGTCCAAGAGTCTTGTGTTTCTCATCTCTTTTAATTAATGGGATCGCAATTTTTTTTTCTCAAGACAAATTACAAGGTCTTAAGGAAAAGGATATTTATGTAAGCTGTAAATGTAACGCCCGGGGCTTTTTGGGTACTTTAAAAGAGTAAAATTAATTTAATTAGGCCATTTTTCTAACAAAACTTTATACATATATATAATAAACTCAAGACTGACTAGACTGTACTACGCTAGGTATTATTTATTAGGAACTTCGTAGCAACAGATTTTTAGTTAAATCGTCCTACTGCCAAAGTTTTATTATTCCTCTCTCGTTTTTTCTTAGAATGATGTTAACATATTATGGCCTTATAAGTGTTTTCTTATTAAATGTTCCATGCATATACTTATGTTTAGTTCGTACCTTCGCGAACATATCCTCGGAAAACAGCAGTAGAGTAAACTTATATAGTGAGAGACTCACCCTTAGTTGTACTATTTAGGGTTAAATTGAAGTATAGATCTTATATGAAATAATAGTACGTTATAGGCTGCCTCATTAGTCGAATGGTTGCAAGCGCAAATTCTTATCGAAAGAACCTGGGTTCTATCCCCGGTTTTGGTACTATTAAGTTTGCTTACTGGAAATTCCTTGTAGTGGCTCGGAGATTGGATTATTTCCCAGTATGCGGCAACGGTATGTACATGGTAGTGCACTACTCTCCTCTGCCTACCCCTTAGGGATCAGGCGCATTATCACGCTTAATACGCTGTTTATTAATAGCATCTATTTTACTAACCTGTTGCCAGCTAATTATATTGTTTTATACTCTAACCATGTTATGCACAATACGATTACACGGATTTAAAATGAAGAGCATTTGCAAAGTTGCTAACGAATCCCAGAATAATCAGCTCTACGAGACGAGCCTCATTAAATGTGTATGAGTTATCATTCAGAGACTGAGCACAGGAGAAACAGTAAATGCTTATACTTAATATGAGAGAATGGCGAAAATGTATTGACATAAGCCCTGCAAACGAGGAATGTGCCACGTAACAAATTTGTAGATTCAACGTATCAAGAAAATTACAGTTCGACAATTATTAAACATTGATTTTGTTATAATAACTGAATCATCATTATTATTATTACATAATCATTATGTTAGATTTTTAGATGAATTGGCAGATAACATGAGTACCGAATCTATATAAACAGACCTGACGCGCCTGTTTTACATTGATCAGTATATTCACGCTCGTCTTATTACAAATGATTATTATTTATGCCTCTGTAACTAAATAATGTTAAAGAAAGGTATAAATGGTAGCCACATTACTAGTTCATTTACAGAGTAGTTATCTTTTGTTCTTAATAAATATAAAACGTAGTAAATGACCAGGTATTTTTTAAGACTGCAAGCTAGTATGATGTAGTGTGCATGTTAGTATGAACGTTAGTTGATAAGTTTTAATGAAATTAGTAATAGGTTAGTATCTGTCCTAAGCCTGTTTAGAAGCAGTGGATAGTCGGCAATATTTTGAGTTAAGCAACGCTAACCACAGACTATGACAAATCGTCATCAAATTCATGCAGATCTTGAAACAATAATTTAGAACAAAACATTTTGAACCCACGTACAAGAAAAAACTTCTTACAGTTGCGATTACCACAGCTATCTCTGTCGAACATCATATTGACATAGATTCCAAAAATAGTCCATTGTTACTCACAAATCTCTCAAAATCCGATCCGGAAGCCATACTAATTTATTATACTTCTTTCCTAGTGCTTACCAAGGAAATTGGTCACGATAATAATATTACAAAGATATGGGCAACGTAAGAAATGTAACAGCATTTTCATTACCGTTAACATAATTATTTTCTCATCGCTCTTTGCTCTCGACAAATTAATTGTTTCGGCGACAAATTGTCGCTGTTTCTCATAGTACATCCTTTGATAAGGGTCCCCCGACTTTTTCGCGAAGGCGGTTTTTAATCATCAAGAAACCCAAGCGAAAGCGTCTTGATATCGTTTTTATCTTATGTTATAGTTATACATGTAAAAAATTATATCAACTGTTGCTAGTCTCAAAAATATTGGATTAATCTAGATACACAAATATTACCTTTACTCGGATGTGTACCCACGGATGTACCAAATGTGTACCCACGGAGGTTACCTGTGTTAGCAATGAACCATTCATATAAAGCACATTTATTCAGTGCTAATTTTAGGTAGTATGTATATTGTTTATTCTGTGCAGTTCCACCTTACCTCATTATCTAAAGTTTTTGTATTGATATCTCCACACACGGCCATCTCATTCCAACCTCACGAGAGCTTCTACTGCAATAATTAATCAAATTAAACAACTACTAAAGTTCGTGTATACACGTACATATTAAATCACGTAAATATACACGTATCTAATAATCACGTAATATACACGTAAATATTAAATCGATCAAAAATAAAAGACTGTTTCGTCTCATGTGATTATTATGATGTAGATTCCACTGACAGAAGTCTAGAAGAATAATACTCAAGAGGAGATAAGACGATCCATAGCAATATGGACGTGTCTATGACCAACTTCTAATAGCATGAATATATTAATTACGCTCATATTGACTTACAACAACTCGATTACTGTATCCTAACAGTTCTAATATCAATTCAGGCTAGAAATCTTATATAACTAGACTGTTTGAATTGAACTGAATGTACAATCTTGTATACTGTCTTGCTTACTCTTTTAAGCCTTGAGTAATACCGTTATTTAAAAAAGGGAAATGTTTTAAGCTTTACATTTATTAAAAATAACAGAGCCTCTTCAATGAGGAAAAAAATAAGCCAAGGGTTTTCTTATCAAAATTATGTTTAAAGTAAGAAAATGACCTATAGAGAAAGCACATTTTTCGAGTTATAGGATTTGTTATGAACTTTTCTGGAGCATGCGACTGGTAATCTCTTGCTTAAATTGCGATACGTATTTTTATTTATTACCACATTGTCTGACGACTTGAAGAAGACAGCAGGAAGTTGCTGAATTCGAAAGGCCCAGGACTAGAAGGAGTGGCGCCGATCAGAGGAGGCCTTTGTCCAGCAGTGAACATCTAGAGGCTGACGATGATGATGATGATGTATTTTTAGGAAATCCATTATAAGAACTTCTATAATAAAATACTACACTTTTTTCAGTTTCAAATTCCTTTTACTCTTTTTAGAAAGCTGTGTACTTTACACACATAAATGCACGAAAATATGTTTGTATATCATTACGTGGATATATGTATTAAAGTATAATTTACTTGCTATACTAAAATTATGTATATACATACGTACATCACGTAACTTTATGTAGGTATAATATACATTTGTTAGTAATGTACTGTACTCCAACACTGCACTATTGATGATAATGAAAATTCATAATTGTTTTTTGCAGCGAGAACATTTACGCCCTATTAGTTTTAGTGTTCGTCACTAGATGTCGTTACAGCGCATCAACATGAACATTCATGACGTATAACAGATAGATATGAACTAGTATACACAGTTATAGCTATCAACGCCAAATTCTGTTACACTGCCCACAGGTTGGCAGACTTTCTGCGCTTTGGAGAACATTATGGAAAATTCTAAGGTTTGAAAGTTTCCTTGCGACGTTTTCCTTCATTGTTGCCACATACAAATGTGTACCTATATACCTAAAATTTCGACAAGCGTCGTATGGCCTTCACTGCAGAACCACAGCTTGTAGCTACAAAGGAATATAATGAGCTGACTTAGCTGTAAACATTATTGAAAGCAAACATATGTACAAACTGACCGACTATCGATTGCTTCCTCGCGGTCGCACGTGACGGATTATCGGTGCTCACAGCCTTACGCCGTGTACCTACGTATACATCAGAATCGACATAGCTTATAATTAATTATGTGATCGATACACACCTTATAAATTTCCAACGTGATTATATCAATTTACCCGTACTAAGCTCTTTCATAGTTTAATTTGTGCAGAAATCGAAAAACAATGTGAAGTATTAAAGCAGTACGGACGTTGTCATTATTTAACATAGTAAAGATGCTATATCAGTTATTTTAAGGTCATGCTGCTAAGCAGCAAATTATGTTACAGAACTATTATTTTATATAATAACGTTTTATAATTTAATCAATTAGCTAAATTGTGTTTAAATTTGGATACATTTATGCACTGACACTTCAAACTTCTTCATAATCAGCCTACACAATAATAATCAATTGTCATTAAAAATGTACTTATTCCTTACAACAATAAAAAAATAAGTTATATATAACAATGATTTATGGCGTTCAGTCAGGAACGTCTATACTAGTACATTATCTATTACGCTTACTTTTTACCACAAATACCAAGGATCGACAGATAATGCTTCCATGTATTCAATTCAGCTATGATAAACTTATATACGGCTAAAGAAAGCCCAGCCTCAGCCCTCTGCAACTTGTAAAGCATAAATAAAAATAAAGTTACACATTCGTTAAAGTGAAAAGTGAACACGCGGATTTAGTGAATGTAGGTGTGTATATCGATTGAGTAACGCCACCGTGCTCTCTGAAGTGTACGGTGCTGTGGCTGGCATTAATGAAGAGAAATAAAAAAGTTCGATCCTGTAAAAGTAGGTAACTTTCTTATACCAAGAAAATTTTAGGTACCCATGAGATTAAACCGCTTAATATTTAATCATGTTTCGATATGCGAAATCGCTAAGACGGTAAATTACCAGCAAACTGACCGAGTTTAGATTTCTCGACCTGTGAAGTTGACTTGACAGATTAGCGGTGAGCGCAGTTGTGCGCGATCGATTCTCCTACCTCCTACCTCCTACCTGCACTACGCTGAGCTTGGCACGTGTTAGCCGAACACGTGATTAATGAACCAAAGATATTATATACAGTGGTGCAGTTTATAATATGAAAAACATTTACAGGAAAAATAAAGCTATGCTCACTCAGATAGATTGAGCAATAGTTGCGTAATGGCTTTGAATTTAACGTCCTATTTTAGAGGTCCTAGGTTCAAATAACCGCGGAAAGTTTTCGTTATAAAATTGTTTGCGTTGTTAAGTTAATGTACCGCTAGGTGTAACGTAATGGAAAATATCGTGGACAAAGGTGCATGCTCTAGAGTTCGCAACAACATTTTCTTTATCTTGTTTAGTCTACCAACACACATTTTACTCGTTTCTCTGAATGTGTTAAATTTTGCTACGAAAAAATTTCCATTTTTATTGTTGTCCCCGCGAGTACATTCGCGTGAGCTCTGGACCAATGTTTACAAAACTTCACAATAAACGATGTTTGCTGTGAACCGCTAAGGGACAGATACAAATATATCGTGCGTATCGCTGACGCGGGCGAAGTCGTCCGCTGTGAAAAATACGAGTAACTACCGCGGAAGTCCAAATCAGCTCCGTGAAAGGTTTCCACTTGGACTTTAATCAACTCCTAGCTTACGTTGATCTAAAAGATGACCCGTTTATAAAAAAACCGACAAATTATGATGAATAGTATGACACTTGGGAAGAAACATTACCGTCTGCACTAGAATCAATTAAAATTACAGTGTCCGTTACGTTTTGTCGTTATATTAAGAGGCTAATTAGCGTTCTCTACAGTTACATTTTACAAAAAACAGTATTTTAGTAATATTGCAAACAATAGGAAAATTCGTCTTCTTAGAACTTCTAAACAAAATTCGAATTAACTGCAATTTGTTATTCATTGTTGCATTGACAGACGATATACTCCAAATAAGTATACATTTCAACTAATTCATTATGGTGTCACTTTTTTACCGTTTCATTGACGATTAGCACTTTCATCTTTAACAAACCTCTGATAAGATATTACAAGTTGATATCTAAATATTTATACGAGGCTCTACTAAATTAACAATATGTGCGATTTTGTGGAGACAGCAATCAGTAACAGTAGTTACGTTGGTAACTGCTATACGGGTAATGCCGTTGTTAAGTGGCCTTGGCGGATCAGGTGTGATATATTAATTGCTTGACACTCAAATTACTGCGGACTTGGTCTAATTGCTTCAATTTCCACTTTAAATAGGAACTCTTTTTAGGTCCCACGTGTGGGTAGGGTCTTAACGACCCAATTCATATATCTAGATCTGGTAATATTTACAAAAATCCTTTAAAACTGTTCACATTTAGTAATATTTGCATTAAAATATTTGTATCACGGATGAACGCAGCGTACCGAAAGAAGATAATAACAGTACGTCATACACTTTTCAGGAACACTGAACTATAAAATTAAATAATGCATAACATTATTTATAATAAAAGCTCAGGAAACGCAATTCTGAAATGTTGATTTACGAACCATTTTCGTATGTTCAAAATTGCAATATTTTTGCCGAAATGAAACATTTTAAATTGTTTAATGAAATTGAAGTTTTCTTTAGCTATATAAATTTCTATACTAACATATTTTAACATACTTACATACTAAAAATTCGTATAATACTAACGTACTAAAAATGCTACCAATTTAATTTCAGAACGCGTCGGTACGTGTCAGTACTTTGTCGGTATCTATCAATCACAACATGTCACATCGGGGTGACATGTAAAAAATAAAGGGGACGATTCCGTCGCGGAACAAAACAGATTTGTCCGACGCAGATCGAGTTAATCGTCAATTAATCCCGACCACACGTGCGCGTGAAGCGGGTTCTAACTTGTGACAGCGCGGTAATTGTGCTGGTTGAACCTTTTGTGCGCCGTTATTTTGTCACATAGTTCCATTTTGAAAACTGCGGTACCCGGCCACACCGAGACCACCAGGTTCCAGTTCAATTTTCTCATAATCCATGTCTGCCTCGTGGTTTTAATGGTTGCAAAAGCGACGGCTGTACCTGAGTTTAATGAAAAAACGTGAAAGTAAGGTGCCTACTCCTCTGCCTTCTTCTACGGACAAAGACACACGGCATTTTACGTTATTTATCCAACAAAAACGTAACATCCCGCCTGTAATCCCCGAAGGGGTAGGCAGAAGAGTGTAGTACACTCCCACGTTTCACCAGTTACGTTTAAGTCCCATG
>DWME01008160.1:0-11949 GCA_018244795.1 Parelbella ahira ahira
TGTCCTTTTGGTCAAGTGATAACAGGCGCAACTACTGAGTAAGAGTTTTCAGGCTCGAACCCCGGAACGAACAAAATATTTGGTTTTTTAAACTTGAAATTCCCAGTATTAGCCCTAAGTTCTGGTTTGTGCCAAGTGTATTTGTAAAAGACTCTCCCCCTATTCTATACAAGGCATAACATAACAGGTAAAATATAAGCTTGTTGTATTTGATCATCATTATCATCAGCCTAATCCCATCCACTGCTGGACAATGGCTCCTCTAATAGCCTCGATCTTCAGTTCTTCGAATCCAACCGCTGCCGGCCACTTTGCATATATCGTCACTCCACCTAGCTAAAGTGCGTCCTACGCTACGCTTACCAAGACACGTATTTGTTAAAAATTGTTTATTTAAATATCTTATGTATATTTCAAATTGAGATGAATAAGGAGGCAGCCAGATGAATATAAAACGATCATTGAAAGCGCGGAAATTAAGTAGCCGCTTATATCCGGCGCGGCGGGCGCGGCGTCCGACGCTGCAACACTCTAAATCTGAACCCGTCGCCCACTGAGAACACGTCTGTGAGTTATACAAAAATATAACTTTCAAGTAATTTGCTTTGCCTATTTATTTATTTACGTAACATCACACCTGTATTTATCCAAATGAGAAGAATGCTACTACATTTTACTTGTTATGGTATACGTCCCAACGATTAGAACGTGAGGTTTTTGTCATGAAATAATATACATTATGTAATTATGCGCGCCAGGATTTCGACTCAGGATCCTAAGAGTGGCGGGGTTTTAAACTACTAAACGATTACTGTTACCATTTTCAACAGCATTTTCTCAAAATATAAATGAATGTGTACGTAACAAATATTATACAAATTTAATAATCTATACCTATGTATTTATTATCTTAATTAATATTTTGTACCAAACGTTCCTTTAAACTAGTCTTTCACACGAGCAATAATTTGGACGGCACAATAATCGTAATATTATGAAAATATGAAGTAGGTACTTTAAACATAAATATATAGCACATTAAGCTATATTGGCCTAAACTGTTACTGAAATATATAGAAATATCGTAGTTATTTTAAAAAATATTTACAAACTTGTCTCCAAGAATTAAAAACATATTTCATTATTACTTTGATTCCTTCATAAAGTGTGCTCATTACGCGTTCATGTTAATTTATCTATATGTACATTCATATGTTATCAACTGTAAAATATACAAGTTTAATTGATGATTGGTATCTTAATTAGCGGTTAGGCAACTACTGCCAGGATAGGGTTGACACAACATTTAAAAATGTTTTAAGGGCTGTACCACGAAATCCAATAAGTTGTTAGTAGTGTAATATTAAACATGTAATATTAATTTTATGAAAATTTTAATTTAGACCAGATTCATTAAATAGCTCACTGGTACGATGCCCAAATTATAATATTAATTTTATTATCAATATCCCAATCACAACAAGATTTACGATACACAAAAATTCGAATTCGAATCAGAATAATATTTATCGTAAAAATCTATTTTTGAATATAAGTACCTATTGTATACGTACGCATTGTTAAGAATCATTAAATGTGTGTAAACGCGTATGTGCCACTAAACACGAAGAAAAGAGTTAAACCGTCGAAGGTTGTTAATGGCCGTAAAATGTAATCCGCAGTGGGCAGGTGGTCTCGAGGAATCAGGCCCTATTATAAGTAATGATGATGAGTAAACATTTTAGAGAAAAGCGCTCCTGTTAGTGTTGGCGAGCCAATTAGAAGTGTTAGGGGGGCACGGTACACCCGCCGTGCGGACTCGCGCCGCACTCCCCACTTGTCCAATTAAACTCACGCCCGCCACCCGACGACGTACTGCCGCCGGAACCGAGTACCTTCACGTAATTGTGTAAGCCACTTCTAAACAAACCTCAATTTTTTACACCGATGCAGATAACAATGGAATCATGTCAGACACCGCAAGAACCCCCTCGTTCTCTGTAACTATTGAGTTGTTAATTAAATTTCCACAATTTTATAGAGCAGCACTCGCCGACTAACCGTAATCGGTATTCCGAGTGAATAGAGGCTATTTCGTGTCGATTGTAGCGCCGCGATCTGTGCCGATGTTGCTCGTTGTTTAATTACAACAATAGTGGCCCCTAATGAGAGTTTGCGCTAATAAGCGCTGCAGAATGTAATCAACATGCCTCGTCGCTCTAATGAGCCGAGTTCCTGGCAAAAACAAGCAGCGTCGACATTTTACTGAAGATTAATTAGGCGTTCTGCCTATACAGGGACTCGGCACCGAGCGCACCGGAAGCCCTGTGTTTCTAACTTGTTGTTGATTAACATGTTGCCTAGTAGGTACGTGGCATACTTTGTACGAATGTCCCGCCTGCATTATTTACGACTTGGAAAATGGCAAAGTATTCTCGAGTACAAATCATTAACTACTGTAACCTGGTAACGAGTAGGCCGAGTCTTTTAACTTGTGCCTAACAAGCAGAAGTTGCCTTTAAGTAACTTCAATTGACAACAAAGTACAGACCTGTAAGCGTCGTTAACTTAAATAAGCACGTTTGATTACGTCGTAGCTAGCTACCCCATTAAAACTTAACGAGGGGCAACCCCGGAGAAAATAACTAACCCAATTTCCCTTTGCCGGGAAATCATTAAAAGTCTTAAAAGGGTCTTTTCATATATTTTTTTAGCCCGGAGCGTACGTGCAAATAAACACATTTTTACATACTCGAACAAACAATTCTCCTAACGAGGCGGGAGCGTAACGAGCGCGCGCAGGCATCGCTGTCCAGCCTCCGCCCGTGCGCCGCGCTGAGCCCGCGACGCGCTAATTGGAAGGATACGCCCGGAAATCTGTCTCGTTACACGCTGCCGGCCGCCGGGCCACTGCCGCTGTCTGCTCACTACACTCCATAACCCAATACTCGTACACTTCGGATTTATCTCTTCCATAACCCTAAATTGACACCCGCAACCCTCTCCGCGTCAAGTGCCACAGCTCCGCGACCACTCCATACAATCCATTCGTAATAGAGAGAAACCAAGGTATTTAAGTAACTCTGCACATTTTATTGATTATGATTATTATAATGTTTAAGAGTTATCATAAAACAAGAACATAAAAATACCCTGTTCCAGTCACGATAATAAATTAGCGATTAGATTTTCCAATTAGTCCGCTGTTTGTATTCACTGTTTAATTAATGGATGTGTGCTGTATTAGTGTCGGATACAATCTGATTCCAGTCTCGTCGGTAATTACCGACGACTACAAAATACATCGAATTCCACGTAATTGCTGAGAATATTACGGCAGTGAACTTAATTGTTCTCGACTTAATTAATTAAGCTTTTGTTTCAAACTAACAGCAAAGTGTAGAGTTGGCAATTCTAAATTGGATCTTGTAATTACCTTACCCTCTCTTGTACAGAAACTGTCTACTTTCAATTATAGGCGAAGCTTAGTTAATGAAATCAATTAAATTGGGACACAATGCATGGCCCTCTTTGTACATCGTCATTGTAATTGAGCAATGTTTTACTTCCGCAAATGATTGTAATATTTACAAGATCCAAATATTAATATAATAAAAAGCAAATGACTGTTTAAAATACATTTAAAATTTACTATTTAAAATATTTAGTTTATCTACTGTACCTACTTAACACGCGAATATATACCTATATTCATATTCGCGTGTTAAGCCTGTGCTATGCGATTGCGCACTGGCTTTAAGATCATCTGCTACGTAGAAAAAATGTAAGTAAAAAATGAATATTAAAAGTGAAAACATACGTTTAAGTTATTCACCGTTTTGCTGCCTTTGTTCTAGGGCTTTTTAATTTATCGGAATGTCCGCGGAAATTGTTACTGTTATAGTAACTAATTAACACATCCATAAAACAAAAACTTATCTCATTAAACAGTAAGTTCATTAACTTTATTATCATTTAATTACTGCAATGTAATGCTTATTATAATTATTTTATGTGTCGCATTTTAATTAATTCATGTGAACTTTTAATTACTGATCTTATCACTTAATAAGCAGTAACTTTGGTACAGTCATGGAAATAACTAGGCGTATAATGGTAATGTAAAACATGTACAATGCGGATATTGTATGAAGTGTACCTTTTCGAATGTTTTATTTTTAAATAAATATCTAAATGTTGCGGATTACTCCTATTTTATAAAAAATAGGTGTTATGACAACAAATGCACTAAATATTTGTAATAATATTATATATTTTTTTTTTATTTTATATTTGTATTTAATATTTACACTAATGTTGTAATCTGTACAACTGTTTGATATGTTTTCATACTGATTTAATTCCCCTATAGTACCTCAACATAATTTCTTAGCAGCCATTATAAAACGTTATTGAAAACAATATAACCACAAAAATTACCTTAAAACTGCAAGGGGAGATGTGATATCTGTAAGGGCGGAATACTCATTAACAATAATTAAAACAACAGGAGGTAGGCAGAGCCATGATGCATCATTATGCGCGTTCGTGAAGACGCATATGAAACCTCACAAATGCCTCACGTGCACCATGTTGTCTTACAACGCGTCTCTTGTTCGCGGTACACGTTATAAGGTGTTTAATTAGCTGAGTTCATTACCTTTTTATGACTTCAAGGTACTTCAGTACTTCAAGGTAGTTGTTAACATATCTTTGTGTGCCTCGCACTTGGTGTTAGTCTGGAATTTACTTAGCCATGATGCTCTTGAACAGAACAGCGGAAATGGATACAAATAATCATTTTATCTGAAATTTTTACGTAAATCGCCCGTGTTTGAATGTACATAGGCTTAATCACACAGGACATTATTTTTTTTGTTTTATTGGGTCCTCCTGGATCTTAAGGTTAACATTCTTAATACTTTCTGATCAGGCGGGAAACGCGCAAAGTGTTAGTAATGCCATGGACCATGAACATTTAGCGGTAATATACGAGTAAATCGATATATTATTTATCAACACGATCGATCAAGAGGCCCTAGGTTCGATTACCGGGTCAGGTCCTATTGGGTTTGTAGGACTTAAGATTCCCAGCAGTAGCTCGGAGTTTAGATTTGTGTCCGGCGTATTTCAATAAACTGAAAGCCCAGAAGTGGTAGGCAGAGAAGTGTAGAACACTAACATTTCGCCAGTTTCGTTTACGTTCCATCATGGAATAAATAGGCGGTGAGCCTATTGACATTACACCAGGAACAGATCCACTATAATATTTCATATTTTTATTCTCCAAAGCGAACTCGTATCTACATGCGTAGTATTACACAGTACGATACATACCTACCTCTGTTTATTTCCCACCGGCAGTGCAATGCTGGAAAAAAATAACGCCGTATAGCTTTCTGTGGCGATAACTAAGACCTTAAAAGAGAATTTTCATAGCTACGAGAGAAATCGAACAAATTGCACACATTTAATTTAGATATGCAAATTTACATATTAGTGTCACACTTCATTATTTATTATGCTTTTGTATATTATTGTGTATAATGGCGTCACTGATACTGATAATAACAATTTAATTAATACTATCTACTATAATGCACACAAAAATTATTGATCGAAATGAGTTCTTTTAAAACGTGTACAAAGTACATATAAAAATGTATGTATGTGTAACTCTAGTTATACACTGCATAATATGTATAGTTTACAATAAATGAATATAATATATTAGATTACTTATAGGACTACCTAGGTATCACAATACGTTTTTATAAAGAAAGAAATGAACTTACTTATTTACTAAACATTTCAGCTATACCCGAGCATATCTACGGCAGAGAAAGCTCGTATTGTTTGTCTAAGTGATGTTATTGTATCGCTGTCAAATGAATGGCAACAAACAGGTACGTAGGTATAGAGTATAAAACATTAATATTAGACGTTGTACACCGCGTATTAACCGTATATAATACGAAATAATCTTATAGTGTAGAGAATCTATTAATATGTAAATAGCGATCAAGTCATGTTCATTAATTATATATGGCACAAATATACAAATTAAAATACGATAAATAAGTGTCTTTAAACGTAAATTAACTTAGACATGTATAAAAACATATTAGTTCTTCGAATCAGAAATCCTATGAAAACAGAATTTCCTTTAGCAATTAATATTTTCCTTGTAAATGATTAAGTACTATCTCTAATTAGACTAGCAGCCTACTTCGGCTATAATTACTTTACTAAGTTAATTATCGTCGCTGTGAAGCTGTCTACATATTAATAGAATACGAAAATAATATACTTTTGCAAAATAATACTATTTAGCTTGTTTTTTATAGTAAGAATAGAAAAAAATAAAATGATAAGTATTTTATAAGAATTACGTACCTGAACAACAACACTCCTCAACCACCTCTTAACACTTCATACGATGTCAATTCAGCAGTCACAAGTCACCGGAAACAGTTAATTCTAATATTGTCCTGTATCACACAGCAATTTCACAGTAGCGTTGCTGAAGCACTAAACTAAGTCTCCCACTTTCATAGTCACAATTTGTTAAATTTATGGTCTTAATCACTTCCGATTAGAATATATTGTCCGCTACTTTTTCATACAGATTGTACGGCACGATAGGTTACGCGGCAATAGTTTATAACATTTTAAACGTTTTTGACGCGAGCTACGGGAAGAATGAATGAGCTCGTGTAAAGTTTGCGCATGGAGACTACAAACTGGTAGGAGCACTCCCGACGAAGGCCCGCGACGGAATGAGCCGACGAGTGGCGAGCGAGCGCGCCGCCGGCCGCCGGGTACGGGCCGAGGGTGAAACGGAACACGGGGTGAAAGGGAACAACACTCTAATGTAATGATGGGGTCGGGACATTTTAATTCACTAATTTGCAAAGTACGCTTTCAAAGCTGTTTTTCAAGTTCAGTTCTTACAATATTGACTTAGAGAAATTGACTTCAATATCTGCTAAGTAATATCATGAACGTTAATTGTCGTGTTATTATTATGAGTATTATAATATAGATGGATGGATTTATGTGTAAAATAAATATGGGACCTTATGATAAATCGTTGTAGGTGCAATTTTCATACAGGCGTGAGTATCTGTAACACTTTATCGGCAGTGAATTCCGGCCTAAATTCAATTCCACCCCTTTCGGCTCCCTCCTCGTAAGAAACCAATCTTCTTTACATTCCCTCGTCGACAAATTTATACTCTTCCGTACGTTGTTCCCTACAAGTTTAGAGGCGAAGGAGATAGGATCGGTTCAGTAGTGCATTATTAAGCAACCGGTGGTCAGCTGGCGAACCACAAAGAAATGGCAAGTGTGTGTTCGATGAGGGTGCTGCTCTGTCTCTGAGAATTTAATTTCTACGGCCCGGCCCTCGCCGCCATTGTCCGCTCAGTATTTCATTACGGCTTGAGCTTTTCTATTAATAAATCACTCTCGCCTGCGCCGTTTAATTACGTCCCGGATCCGACCAGCGTCTGATTACACTTTCATCGAACATCTAATTGGTAGTGCAGCCGAGCCATGCAATAAGAGTGTGTAACAAAGGAGCTTACATGCTCTTGCTCAGCATTACGCAATGTGACGTCATCAGCCCTCCATCGGAGTAACCGTTTAATTAGCTGCAAGACAAAAACGTGCATAATCTACATATTGATAACAGTAGCGCTATATTTTTAGAATTTTTAAAGACGTACTGAAACTTCTAAACCACCTAACTAAAGATTTGACACGTTTAGCTTTTTTATTTTAATAGATTTTATTAATATTCCGCTATGCTATCCAGTTATCCTTCATTTTGGCACAACTGTGGGCCTTTCAAATAAAAACAACAGCTTTTTAACACAAAGCTATTATTAGATTCATTCACCTTGTTTGTAATAAAGGTAACTAACTGTACATTACGCGCTTCTTTTATGCCTTAATATGTTTCGCCTGCCTGGATTTGTGAATGTTTAATATTGTATATTGCAAAACGGTGCGAATAATATTATTGTGTTTAAGAAACAGTCGTAAAGCAGAAACAGTCGTGGTTCGACATAGTGACTCAAGATCTTTTTTAATTTCCTGGAGCAAATGGCGCGGCGGCCGCGCGGCCACCGGCCCGCCCGTTTAACTTATTGCCCCGGTTAACGAGAATACGCCGCTGTGTGCCGGCGAAATTGAAGGATTTACTCCGCGTCCCTCCTTTATTAAACGTATTGCACACTTACATACTTCCGTGTGTGCGTACACTACACGCAGTATGCCGAAATTACATTTCACATGAGTCGTAATAACAGGGGCGGGCGTAAATCACTAGCATTATTAGTTTCTCTCGTTACTTGTACCATTTGTCACTGCGCATCAATGAGTGAAACGTATAAAAAATTCACAAATATTTATCAGCAGGTACATACTAATAATTTACTTCCAACGACATATGTAAAATGTTACACACTCGATAAATGCTATATTTGTCCCGAATACACTATACTTAACAAAGTAATGACCGCATTATGAAAGTAATAAGTGATAACAATATAAAGCAACGTCGCCAGCGAAAGCGCTCCAATTCGGCGCGGCGGACCGCGGGCGGGCGGCGCAGCCCGAGAAGGTCCGGGCGCAAGACGCAATATCGTCGGACTTCCTGTACTAAGCGTATCGCTTAAAGTTTCGCAATATACGCGCTGCGAGTCCGTCCTTTATTAAAAACTATTCTCACATTTTTAATTAAAACTTGTGTTCCCTCACTAAAACTTTATTTAAGCAATAAAGGCGGCGCAATTAGCGGCGCTGTCCCCGCCGGCGACTTTACCTACTTTTTCTCCGCTTTAATGAGTGTTTTTTAATAAAGCCCGAGACTGCTGCAAGTTTATTAATTTAGTTTAACTCGTGTCACGGCACCGGACCGGTACCGCTGCCCTCGCTTGCACGCCATAATCATACTTTTTAATTTAACTTACTACACTATTAACGTTTTATCTTACACGTAAAAAGGATTTCATTATCACGATACGTTTCATTTTGCAATTGCTATATGTGATTTAGATTAATAAATTGTAAAAATAGCTTTTTAATGGAAAATTAAAGGTTTCGTCATTTATATAATAAAAATAAATTGAATATTATCGACTGAAACCTTAGTTTTAACTTATAAAATAACTTATTTATAACATTAGTTTCAGCTGACATCTTATAACCTCTTATAAAAATGACTTGCAAAACTTTAAATTCAAACAATCATAGGAGATACATGCTCATCATCATATTTGCAATAAAACGACTATTTATGTGTAGTACATAAAACATGAAAACTACAAGGCGATGTTTTGTGTAACGTGTATTATGGATACGAAGTAACGATCGCTGTCGAGTGCCGAACTAAAAGCTTGAATGACGTGCGCCTCCGCACTGCAGCCCCCACCCCGCCAAGTGTTCCGGCCATAATTACATTCCCGTGTCTAACAAATGGAGAATCGGTGTTGATTTGTGTTTAGGCTAGTCCGTGATCCACACAACCCGCAGCCGGGCGCGGTCGCGGACACACCGCGCGCACCTCCGCCCGCGTGTGGACATTGATAGTGTTACACAGAACACATTCCTACCAATGACATGACACTTCAATTAATTTGCGATCTAACCGGCTTTAAATTGTTGTCTGCTCGAACTGTTTTTTGAAAGGCGCTTTTATTCAAAATCTATAAGAAATTGCCAAACGATTTGATGAGTTAGGAAACAAGTAACAAAATATCTCGACTGTATTTCCCTGAAGGGGTATGAGTATATTACAATATCGCGGTCCACCAGTTATTTTGTACGTTCCACAATGGAATAGAGGGTGAGAAAAAATATGTAAGAAACAATTAATTCCAAAAATAATAATATTCAAGAAAGAATCATAGCCGTACTTTTCCGCTGCTAAGCAGCAAAGCATGAACTTACGAGCTTAATTTCATAGTATGGTACATACACTGACACATGAGGCATTTCAATTTAAACTCTCTACAGGTAGCAAAGCAACTGTATCTCAACCGTATTATGTTGGGTATAGATCCCGATTGACCATTGACACTTTTGTACATATATGTATGTATAATGAACATCACACGTGATGACAGTCTATGAGACCGGTGACACATAACAGATAGTGAACTGACAGTTACAACGTCTATATGCACCATCTCTTATTATCGCGAAAATAAAGTTATGACAATATTTCGTCTACTATTAGAGTGTTACTTGTTAGGTTCAAAAAAGCTATTCGGAAAGAGCGTTATGTGGAATTCTCTGTGCGGAAAATTGGAAAAATATTCATAGTCAATCTATCAACAAAGACAAGATCAAAAGGTTGTTTACTTGAAATAGCACTACTTGATCCTCCGAAACCCATAATATGCAACCATACCAGCCTAGAGGACTAAAATAATTGACCCTTACTACATGATTTAACAAGTCAATTGAAAAACCTTTAGTCAAAACTATTAAATTCAAATTGAAATTCAAATTCAAATGTCATTTATTCAAAATTGGTTCAACAGAACACTTTTTGCACGTCAAAATGAAACTACCACTATTAACTTAAGGGGTTCCTTTTGGTATTAATATACCTTTTATAAGCCATTAACTAATTTATTCAAAAGTATCATAATTTATTTAATTTAATTTGATGGGGAGAACGCGATAGCGCTCATTAGGATATATCCAGCAATGGAGTGAGATAAGCCGATGATAAAAATAATTCTTAATTTAATTTTAATTTGAATAACCGGATCTTTTATATTGGGTACATGCCTTATTCGTTTTTTCAAATTAATTTTTTTAATATGTAATAGAATGTAACTGGTTTCTTGATAAATGTTATATCATATTGATGTGTAAATGATATTCATAAGTAATAGCTTATTTTAAACATAATTCACTGAGTATGAATATCTTTCTAGAAAATGGATATTCCAGGGCCTTTTAAGTTAATTACATTTTAGAAACGTGAAACTTTCATGTAATAAATTTTTGCCAGATTCACTTCAATTTCGACTGTAACCTTTAGGCAAAATGCATTAATCACCCTGCGGCATCGGATTGAGTAGACTCTAAATGAATATTTGTAACTATTTAAATCTATGAATAGGAACACCATTTCAAATTAAATAAAATGTACATATAAAAAATTGGCCCGTTTTGTGTATGTATGCATTAATCCATCTAATTAGGGCAATACGCAATATTGTTCATGCGCAAACAATAATTATTATTAATGTTACATATTAAATTAAATTTCCACACAAACGAAGATATTTAAATAAAGAAAAAATATAGCGCAAAACATAACTATATCACTGAACCGGAGATCGATAAACCACATATGATAGAATTTTCCTATTTGTTCACAATATCGGTAAGTGCTATGAACGTTTAATTTACTACGAAGAAGAGTATTAACTAAATGGAAAACTAAAACACGGACGGAACGAGGGCGTTGCATTTCGTGCAGAGGCAGTAATTGCTCGCATATAAACTAAGTGTAAAACGAAACACTCGGCTAGTCGGCCTAAAAGCTTCGCGGCAGATTGGATCAGCACATGGAATTTCCATTACGCGTTTTTTATGCACTTATTCTGTACAAAATCAATAACCACTCTCCACAGATTTTACCACCAGATCTATATAAATGTAGAAAGTTGTTAATAGTTTTAATAGAGTCCAGCGCGCAAGCTTGCTGAACTTCTGTTTACAATTGAATTAAATCCGTTAAAAGATATAATTTTCCTTTTTAATGTAGGTAGTGATAGGATATAGGATCCCATAGGATAGGATAACATAGGATATTTTACACTATTAATGTGACAGTTATTAAGCTAACTTTTAACTAGCGAATTAATGCTCCAAAAGAATCGTAAAAGAATTTTTATAATAACGCAAAGGTTACTACGCCAT
>DWME01008161.1:0-11949 GCA_018244795.1 Parelbella ahira ahira
CATATTAAGATTATATATTAATTACTTTAACGGCGAAGGAAAACATAGTGAGGAAACCGGCACATCTTAGAGATTACAAAAAAAATCTCTAAGGTGTATGAAGTATGCCAACCCGTACTTGGCCAGTGTGGCAGACGGCTTTAATCCTGTCACTCTGCGAGCACACCCGTGTTCTAACAGTCATTTGACTATATAATTATCATTTGATAATGATATCATTTGATAAAAGGATCGAAAAGAGCTGTAAAATATGACAAATGAATTAATAGTCTAATTACTTTGTTCTTACTCAAAGACAGGAGACACAGAAAAGAAAGGAATGCTCAGAAGCATTTCTACGATCTCGGCGACGGAAGACGAGGAGATGCCGCAGTTTGCGACCCAGCAAATGATCGCTGAGGAGAAGCAGACAGGTAACCTCCGCTGGGAGGTCATCGCTGCGTACTTCTCCGCCGGCGGGAACCTGTGCCTGCTCCTGTTCACGTTGTTCAGCATCCTAATCGTTGCTGCGTGTGCGGCCGGCGCTGATTATTGGATTAGCTTCTGGTATGCCTCTTTCAAAACCCTTCTATATAATATTCTAAATGACTGGACTGTCAGTCCAAATGCGAGTGATACTTTTTGCTAAGCCGGCGTTTGTGGGTACGATTTCCGTCCGAAACGAATATTTGTGTGATTAGCACGAACTATTTGTTTCTGGATGTGAAAAAATTTCTGAATATATAATAATGTACATCATCAGGGTTTATCAGCTGTCTTGTTGCCATGGCCATACCACAGACTGTTTAAATTGGGATCAGATAGCCCTATATAAGTCCGAAGATATCGATTATCATTAATAGATAATAATAATTTTGAAGGATAGAAAAATCTTCAGTTTCGGTAATAGAAACGTGTGTCATCATTCATTCAGTGATTTGCGTTGGACTGAGCGAATGGTTTCTAGATCGATGGTGTGTGCTACTCGTATAAAACTATTGCCGGCAAATAAACATTATTATGATAGAGAGCATAAAACTGTTTCGACGGATAATGAAGTTAAAGTTATTTTGCAATAATCCGCCATATAAATTATTGTGATGAATAATTTCATGTCGTATACTTTATGTAGGTGTATTATATACTGTACAAAAGTGTAGATTATCATAATTTATATCACGTATTATAGCAACATATCTATAATTGAATGATTTATAATGGATTTCCCCAAATAACGCCCGGCTCAATGACCTGTTGTAAAGAAATTTTGTCCACCATCATATCTCGAGACATCAAGAGTTTTATTTATTGTTAGTCTAATTAGCAATTGACAAATATAGAGGTCCTAAAATAATAGTACCTTCACCTTTCTATATTTCTGAATTAGCAAAACCCTTAGTCAGTGTACACCGTACAAATTGTATCTTAGTATCTCTATACTGTTACTCTTACTATACTCATTTATAAATGGAAGGAACGGGACAATACAATTACTCTTTATTGTACTGTCTCTTTCTTTCCTTTTATAAATTTTATGCACCATAAATCATTATTTTACGGCTTATTTTCATGGCTAAATTCAAGGATTTTGAAGTCGTCTAACGGTGGCAAGTGCTGTAGATATACATTTGTAGGTTGATGGTAATTTATTCGATTTCAGGACAAATCAAATGGCGATTCAAGAGGAAGAAATGGACGGAGCTGAGATAGGTTTGTATTAGACTTTGATAGTTACTTTAATTTAAATCAGACTTCTCCGAAACTAGCGAGCATGTATGAAGAAAAAGATTTGGCATCAGATTTCTTTTGCCTATCCCGCTTGGGACACAACGATGTAATACATATAAATTTTAGAATTTCACTGGACAGAAAAGTTATGTAACTTGTACGGACGCTTAAACAATTAATTCATTATTTTGTTCATTCATACATTAATTGAATCGTTCGAGCTTTTGTCTTTCGTATATTTATTCGTTAATACACTCACTTATTCGTTCTTTCGTTCGTTCGTTCATTCATTGGCATATTAGAACCCAAATACTTTGCATATGAATGCAATTTCAAAGGGATGTACGTTTTATGTATATACAGTCAAAAGTGTTAGTTGTATGAATTGTATGAAGGCACAAATAATAGATGTGATATTGTTAGAGCTTTTCTATTAAAATTGGGTATAGTAAAAATCGAACGCTGTGTATGGTTTTGAAATGCTACATATTTATGTAATGATATTTGGTATTAACAGGGAATATAACAATTTCAGAATCAGGCCTAGACGTCCAAGTGGGACCTTTCACGACCGGTCAATACCTGATCATCCACGGATGCATCGTACTCATGTGCATCCTCCTCACTAACTTTAGAGTGATACCCTTCACCAGGATGTGTATTAACGCTTCCAAGAGGTTACATAACCTCATGTTCTCGACTATGATCAAAGGAATCATGAGATTCTTCGACACGAGCTCGTCAGGTACGTATATTTCCGTGTGACGTCACTGCGGGGCGATGAAACGGTTGGTTATGATGATGGTTGTAAAATATTTCAGGGCGAATCCTGAATCGTTTCACAAAGGATATGGGCGCATTGGACGACATGGTGCCCAGATCGCTGCTAGATGTTGGACAGATCTACAGCACTTTGTTGGCGATATTGGTTCTAAACGCCATAGCGCTGTATTGGACTCTCATACCGTCCGTGGTACTCCTCGTCATTTTCTTCTTGTTTGTCAGGATCTACTTAAAAACGGCTCAAGCCATTAAGCGGCTGGAGGGTGTGAGTAAGTATATAGTATGTTTATTATATATATATGCTATATATGTATTAACATAAGTAAGTATACCATGCGAATCAAATGAGTGCTATTATTGTGAAAAATATTGTCATTCTTACCTGTTACTTACCTATTGATAAATGAATTAGGAATTTTGGGTATTTGAATATTTACAACGTGACTGGAGACAAGTCAGAGTACTATATTCCTTTACTTACCTCATCATAGAAATATACGCGTAACCACTACTAGAAAATCGAAGTTCGAAAAATTTGCTTAATTGAATTTTTTGTATCGTAGAAAATCCCGTTCGTTCAGAATTCATTGCACGAACATGTTACTTCTGGTCGCCATTGTTCCTTTTTACGGCCCGTTGCCGTTCGCAACGCGAACGTTAATGTTTTTAAATTTTTAAGTCGAGTGCCTTCTGCTAAAATTGCACGGAGTCGTTGCGCGAAGTGTAATTGCTCTCTTCCCGGCTCCCTAATATTTAAATACGTACGCGTTGGTTGAATACTATAACAAATTATTTTCTCAAAGTAATAAAGGAATCTGCGCAAAAAATGTTCGGATATTATGTAAAGTCTCAAGAGCTTTCAAGAGATCTTCATGCCTTTGTACTGCGAGAATGTTACATACCTTCCAACTCAACAACGCACCATGCGAAGTTTTAACTCATTTAGGATTTGTTTGAAAATGTTATCTTCTGCTAGTTCATGTATAAAACGGTAGACTAGAACATTTTTAGTAATTAGTTATATATCCATCATCATTAAATCTACTTATTCTTTTAATTTATCCATTAACTTATTTTTCAGCGAAGAGTCCCGTCTTTGGTATGGTCACATCTTCGCTCAATGGGATAGCTACCATCAGATCCGCAGGCGCTCAAAATAGACTTATCCAAAATTTCGACAACCATCAGGTCAATAATTGCATAATTAAGAATGAAAATACCAACTATACAGTTATAATTGTTACATTACATACTTTACAATGACAATGGTTACATTAGTGAATTTGCAATTACAATGATTAAATTACCAACTTCACAGTTGCAACTTTACAATTACATTGGTTACATTGTAATGTTACATTGATTATTTATTTATTCATTTATTATGTGGTAATGATTACATTAAATCGATTTACATTGCCTATATCGCTTAAGCTATTCTAACTACAAATGCGAAATGAACAAACTACAATGGATTTACTATACCTGCATTAAAGTAACTCAATTATAGTAACTGTCTCCGACGAGGCTTGGCGACTGCTATGCGTCATACAGGGCTCCTAGAACTTATGTCACTAAGTGTCATGCACAGGCAAATGTCGCTCGATAGTGATTAATTATACACAGCACGTGCTACGGTCCCAGGCCTATTAGCTTTTAATTATATAGGATTGATAGCAACGAATATACATTTTAAATAGATAGAAATCATCGTGAACCAGTTACCTATATTCTTATATATAGATATAGATTAGATAGATCTATATAGATTATTCAGGGAAATAATCAGTTCCAAAATGTAGTAATTTTCCACATTAGGAACTACTCGTAATTGAGAACATTATTCACTCGTATTGTGAACTAATTGCGAAACTTGTGAAAATTGTTTCCTCGTATGTTGTAAGAATTTTAGATTATATTTATAGGTCAGTTAAATATTTCAACTACACTCGTAACTAACAGCTAAATGTAGCAAGTTATAGCCTATATATTAGTTATTTAATTACTTATTTCATTATAAGTTGACCTAATGAGGCTAGATTATAACTAGATAACTATTTCAGGATTTGCACACGTCAGCATGGAACGCGTATATCTGTGGTGGAGCGATGTTCGGATTCTACTTGGACACCATGTGTCTTATTTATCTCACTTCGATCATCTTCGTCTTCCTTTATCTCGATTTCGGTAAGTGGATACGCTTACGTTAAACATTAGGTACTGGTCCATCTTTGTCTTCCTATATCTCGATTTATCTAATTTGTCTATTGATTAAGAAATAGGCCTATAATGTTAGAGGTTTGACACTCAATGCCGCTGTCGTTGCCACTAAACACCTGGCGTGATAATAAAATGAAAATAATTACTGACCTAGTGAGTAGCTTAACACAATGACGAATATTGCAGAGAAATTCCAAAATAGTTTTATAATATTAAGACCTTATATTCTCATAATAACTAAATTGTATAATTGTTATGAGAATAAACCCTATTGGAACTACTATTAGGTAGACAACATTTTCAAGTACAATGTCCTCTATGACGACACAGTCGCGCTACCATCATTATGCGGCAAAATCAGATTCGTACTCGTATATACACACCCCGTATGCGGCGCCGAACCGTTCTGTCGAGTAATGTGGTTTTCTTAAACGGCAGAAGAGATTTTCTTTATTAATACTAAAATAATGGACACAAGCGGAAGTAACTGCGTAGGTATACTTATTTTGGTAAACAACTAATATAACAGCCTTGACTGCCTCTTTGGTCGAGCGGTTGCGAGCGCGACTGCCGATCGGGAGGTCCTGGGTTCAAATCCCGGGTCGGGTACTATTGGACTTTTCTAACTTAGAATTACTAGTATTGACTCGGAGTCTGCATCAGTGCCCGGTGTATGGCAATAGGCTCACCACCTATTCCATGGCACTTAAACGTAACTGGTGAAACATGGGGGTGTAGTACACCTCTCTGCCTACCCCTTCGGGGATTACAGGCATGATGTTACGTTGATGTTACGTAACTAATATAACAGATTGGGAGTCTATATTACTAAAGTATTAAAGCGTAAAGCGCTATTCACGGAGTCTCATATTCGTTTGTAACTTTTCAACAAGACTATTCAGTTACTAGTTGATACTGTGCTGTCTACCTACTTAAGTTAGTATAAATTGATTGAATGCCTAGTTGGTCGAGTTATTGCAAGTGCGATTACTGATCAAGAGGGTCTAGGTTCGCTCCCCGTGTCCAGTTAAGTGTGCCCTATGTAAGGCAATCGGCTCACACCATATTGTACGGTGGGACATACAGCGTAACAGTTAAATCTTGGGCGTGTACTACTACCTACCCCTTCGTAGAACTACAGACATGATGTCACAGTTAATCAATTTAATTTATAAAGTCTATCTTTAACAGGTGATGCGATTCCGGTGGGCAGCGTGGGTCTCGCTGTCACGCAGAGTAACATGCTGACCACGATGTTGCAGCACGGCGCCCGCATGTTGGTGGAGTTCATCGCGCAGCTGACCAGCGTCGAGAGAATCCTCGACTACACGCGCATTGAGTCCGAGAGCAACCTGTTCGAAGGGCGTATGTCTTTTGCAACGAGACACCGATATTTTCATAATAGTCATAGTCTCGCGTTTGAGTACAGTCTCACCTGATGGAAAACCAGATGTAGCCAAAGATGCAGCAGGCTTGCTTAGAAAGCATCTACGAGTATTTGCTGTTTGTTTGAAGTTCCACAATTTATTAATCTCCTCCAAAAGTGATCTTACCTATACAAAAATTTGCTATATTGTATAATTTGTATTGCAGAAATCTCTTTACCGCCGACGTGGCCCTCGGAAGGAAGCATAGTGTTCCAAAATCTGAATATGAGGTATGCGATTGACGAGCCGCCCGTGTTGAAAAATTTTAATTTACACATTGAGAGTGGGTGGAAGGTGGGCATCGTGGGACGGACGGGCGCGGGCAAGTCGTCGCTTATATCTGCATTATTTAGATTCGCGTACAATGAAGGCACAATTTTCATAGATGGCGTTGACATATCCCTTGTAGCTAGACAGGTAACTAATGCTACAGTGTATCAATTTTTCGTTTCAATTTCTACTCAAGAAAAAAAAATTTTGTTCATACAAATGTTTTGGTTTTAGGGCTTGCGATCAAAAATATCGATCATACCCCAAGAACCTATCCTGTTCTCCGCTACAATCAGATATAACTTGGATCCTTTCGATGTGTACAGTGATGCTGAACTTTGGACAGCACTTGAACAAGTGAGTAACAAATTGATTGAACACAGCGCAATTGATTGTTTTATATCTACCATGTATTTAACACAATATCGTCATTTCAGGTTGACATGAAATCTGCTATACCTTCATTAGATTTCAAAGTAACTGAAGGCGGTTCCAATTTTTCGGTGGGACAAAGACAACTGATGTGTTTGGCACGAGCTATATTGAGATCAAATACAATATTAATAATGGACGAAGCTACTGCGAACGTAGATCCACAGTAGGTAGAGCGTTATTTTTGATGTCCATAATATACCTAACTGTATCACTGAAATTAAATCCGACATTGTTATATTTTTCAGGACAGATAATTTCATCCAGCAGACAATTCGCCGTCAATTCGCGTCGTGCACAGTTTTAACGATCGCTCATCGGCTCAACACGATTATGGATTCCGATCGGGTAGTCGTTATGGGCGGCGGCCAACTTCTGGAATACGAGCATCCTCACATATTGCTGTCAGATCCAAACAGCAATTTCTCAGGTCTAGTCCGAGAAACGGGTGAAAAGAGCAGTGCACAGCTCCAACAAACCGCGAGAGAGGCGTACTTTGACAAGAATCTGAAAAAAAACGCAAGATGATTGAACCCATCGATAATTGTTAAGTTGTTTTACATAATATTGTTAATATATCACGAATATTTAATGTATATAGATACATTAGTGAACGGAAAGATTAAACAGGAGGCAATGAGCGAATGAAGAAACTCCGTTTAAATGAAATATTAGTAATTTGTTGTTGCTTCTGGCAAAATAAACGTTCCAATAAAAAATGTTGTTTTGAACTGAAATTACTCCGACTGTATATTTAACCTTATGTTTAAATTAGAAGCTGCAAAGAAGCCTTCTCCTCGGATGCCGACATCGAAACAGGCGGTAACCGATGAAAAGGGCAATCATAACCAGTCCTAATAAGAATCCCTGCGTGTTACGATCTTCTATAAATACTTTCCAAGAAGCGTGGGATGAACAACAACTCATTGTATAAACACTACATTGCAGTTTAAGCCAGAAATCTTTTCTTTTTAAATTAAATATTATTTATTATTTCAAAAATTATATATTTAATACATTATAGAAGCCGCAACAACGGAACTGACAGATGCAATTGAGAAAATTGACAGTCTGTGACAGTACCATAAACACAGTATCTACCTTGTAACATCTCAGGTCATATTAATAGAGCCTATTATATTCTTATTCATGTATGTGATTATTTTAAGTAGGTAATTAGATATTTCCGAAAATTAAAAGAGTGTTCCATCTTGCTCTGTCTTAGCAACAGTGGCTAGAAGAGAATGAGATAGACGACGACAAGAGGCATTTCTAAATGTCAATTTCTGTACTTTCAAGATATTTCAAAGGTAAAGTTAAAAAAATTTCAAAATGTCACAAGAATAGTCAGGCACAAAATGCAATCAGATTTAAGGTCACAGTGCTTGGTACTTAAAGTTAGTTAACAAAAGGCACCCGTATTACTTTTTCAATCGTTAGAGTGCTCATTGTTCATACGTGGCTAGTCTGTAATAGGATTTATATTATTAAGTACCCTCAGATGTCATCAGAATGGGAGTGTAATTTTGTACGAGGAATATTTGGTGATAAAGGGCTGTAGAGTTCAATATTAGAGTACGTAATAATATTAATAATGTATATTCCTCTGAATGGAACTTATTAAAAACGCTACATAGCGTTATGTTATACTATGTTGTGGCTATGCCAATACTCGGAAATGGTGAAGCCGGGTCGCAACTGCTGCAGTCAATACAGATGAAATGACCTTTCAGTCAACCTCATCATGACGCCATCACCACTCTGCCAAGAGTAGGTAGGCATACCAATACAGAAAACAATATGTAACTTACGTTCTTCTTTAAATCAGTAGTTATTGCAGACTTGGCATCTGTACAGAGACCAAGACAGGTAGAGAATAACCATCACCAACATGGCGGTAACGTAAAAAACATGTGGATTCTTCAGCATCTCCTGAAATGCCTCCAGCGCTGATGGTGTTTTGCAAGCGTCACAACAATCTGTCCCATCACAACAGCCCATGTCGACACTAGCCTGGGTTTAGTTGAATTTGGAGGATATAATAGTTACTTTAATTAAACTCCTTATAAATTTTATAAGCCATGGCCGACTGCATTAGTTGATTCGTATCATTTTCTGTTCCTTCTATTATTACAAAATGTGCATGATTATTTTCCGATTTCTATTAAATTAGTGACATGTGATGTCGTCAATAAATATGAGATCAAATATTATCTATGCAAGTGCATAGACAATAAAATAGAATTGTTTTATAACGATAATTAAAAAAGTCTAGTTACGTGTTAACAAGGGATTTTTTATAATATTTTTCAATGGACTAATAGAAAAGAAACTTTACGTAGAACCAGAGTTGTATAAAGGCGTACATACATTCATATATGGTTGAATATAATATGTGTGTCTATATATTTTGAAATCCAAGGAACCGTAATGCCGTAACGAATCAGAAACTGAATGCACCTTTAATAGATATTTCTTGCAGCGAGCGCATATATTTACTATTCGTATTAAATTTATTGTATTTACTTAAAAACTTATTTGATTGCGTCACATCCGATATAGTAATCTGTACACAAATATTACTAAGCATTATCGCTGATAACAAGGAGGTATTATTGAGTGTTAACTTAAAGTTTTCATTGGTAGCACGGAGACTGGATTTGTGTTTGATATATCCCAATAGACTGATCACCTATTCCATGAAACGTATTAGTGATGAAGAGTGGGAGTATTACACTCCTCTGTTTACCCTTCGCGGAAATATAGACGTGATGTTACGAATCATAAAAACGAAACTGTGCAAATGATAATACACCCTAACGTCCTTTGTGTTTTGCTTTGATATTCTTCCAAATGCCTTCGAATGGAGTGTGTGTAGGTATATATTATGGAAAGGGCTGAATGTAGCAGAAGCAGGTCAGTTTTGGAAGCACAGAGATTTTTGGCACTTGCTTCTCTCTGCCTACACCCTAAGGCGTGACGATACTAGTTACGATTGACAAAATCTTTTAGTAAAATAATGTAATAGTGATATGAAACACATAAAATTATGACAAAAGTAAACTTGCATTCGATGTTCGAAGTTTATTTGCACACATATGAAATAAATGGAATAGTTACAATAAATAACTTATACAACAGACTTAAAATCTAATTTTATCTTATTCTTACCGTTACGACAAGTTCAAGAAATTCGTATAACAATTAATTTATATAAAATCTAAGAATGATTTTGTCCAATTGATCTACATCTGTATAATAATAACAACATGTTGAGACCTCTCCGCACGTGGCCGTTTGAACCCGCAGTACGCATCAGAAGAGCCCGTGTTCAGTGTTGTGGTGTAAGCAGACGGCTGTTAAACTACATTCATACATCATTTCCATATTTATCGGTACTTAGACTTATAAACCTATATACATATATTTATATTGCACCCAGACACAGAACAAACACTAGTCCTCATCACACAAATATTCGCCTTCGGTGGGAATCGAAGGCACGACCGTCGTTAGGACCTTAGGCCCACTTACCACTGCACCAACACGGGCCAATCAAATCATTTGGATCAATTATCATTGGGATGTTCGCTTAAATATTTCGTTTTGGCTATTTCCAAGAGCATTTTATTCATTTTGTCACCGGTCTCCTTGACCATGAAGGTGAAGCGGCTTTCAGGGTTGGTTAGTAGTATGTACGGGTAGTCGAACTCCACAGCTTCTCCCTGATCCATGACCAGGACGCGGTCGGAGTCCATGATCGTGTTCAGGCGATGGGCAATCGTTATAACGGTGCAATCTGCAAACTGTTTTCGAATCGTCTTCTGAATCAACGCGTCGGTTCTGAAATTAAACAACGATATTATGATAACGGAGTTATTGTTATTTAATTATACCAAGTTCACCACACCCTTCATACATGCACACCAGATTCGGAGACTTCTAACTACTCCATTAATAAATATTTTAACTATTTGGTCAAAACAGGTGATCCTCTCGCTTCCCGGCACCAGTGCATTATTATTATTATTTCGTCACAGCTCTCTTAGGGAATATTCAGAGAGCACGGATTCAATAAAAGGTAATAATATTGTTATTGATAATAATGGTAACGATTGTGTGATGTTCACAATATGAAGACATATGAATAAGATGTGCACATAAGATAGATCACATGCCGACTGAGCAGCCGTTGCTTCATAACTCTTTTCAATCTCTTCTCTAAGCTGTCAACTCTGAACGGTGGTAGTTTCATTTTGACATGCAAAAAGTGTTCTATTGAACGAATTTTGAATAAATGACTTTTGAATTTTGAATTTGAATTTGAACGTACCTATTTTAACCCATACAGAACTTACAGAGACGGGCGCCGGTGTTGAAAACACTACAAAGTTCGACCGTTCTACTATAAGGGTAACACTGAACAGTTTGGTTAGGCATTTTCATAACTTACATAAGTAATATCGGTTTCGTGCATATTATTCATAACATGAATCTTATCACTACGAAACATTCAACATTATTTCACTTCATGACTAAGCCTTCGCAATAAAAAAACAAATGATAAATTGAAAAAATGAGTGTAACTTATCACGATGACTGGTAATATTTGTGCCGCTCCGGTAAACGCAGTAATTGGGTACGGCCCGGCGAGTGATCGTGTAATCATATTATATATCTACAGCATAATATATCCAATTAATGATCGTGTTTTATTAGCCGCTTGGACTTTACAATTGGATAATTTAAAGTTCATATTCGTTGGGTCAGTGGTTAGAGCAATTGACCGCTGCGGCCAGGTTGTGGGTTTCGATTTCCACTCAGGATATCTATAGGATGACATATTATAATTACTATTATCATCACCTATCGAATAGCCAAGTATAACCCTGGGTTGCTGGGGAAATGCACAAAGATTGAACGGTATACTTACTGAGGATCGACATTAGCAGTAGCTTCGTCCATGACAAGAATCTTATTGGAGCGCAGGATAGCTCTGGCCAGACACACCAGTTGGCGCTGCCCGACAGAAAAGTTGGAACCGCCTTCTGAAACCTTGAAGTCCAGCGCCGGTACAGATTCCTTCATCTCCACCTATATTAATACGAGC
>DWME01008162.1:0-11947 GCA_018244795.1 Parelbella ahira ahira
CAGAGGACGCATCCTGAATCACGCTATCAAAGTTCCATAGAATCTCAGCATATATACAAGTTCCGAAGTTAACATCATGACCGCGGTCCCCCGGGCAGCGACATCGCCTCCCCTTTTCCTCCACAATGTATTTAAGCACTTGGCCAGCGTGGCAGACTATGGTCTTAACCCTCTCAATATGAGAGAAGACCCATATTCCAACAGTGGAATGACAAATGGGTCGATTACTACTACTATTATTATGTATTAAAGCATTCATGTGTGATACAATTGTAATGCTGTACAATTGTAATGCTCCTTTACCACTCAGGAAGTCCCCGGGGGAACCTTTTATAAGCAGACATCTAAATAAAATCATTTTCTAAATCTAGATGTCGTTTTATACAATTTTGTATAATTTTCACGACAGTTCTCAAAAGACGACGCTAGTGGAACCCTATTAGCCTGAGCATTATAGACTATACGAATTTCATTTTTTTTACATTACGAGTATATTAAAGTTTAGCCGCGATCCCGCTTCGTGAAAAGCGTAGATGCGTTCTAAAGTGGCGCAAATATGCCCCGGAAAAGCCTATTTGTTTTTGCCTTGATGAGTCTTAGATAATAGGTTATTTAGTGTGAGTAAAATATACCTGATCCCGTGGTCTCGTGTCATGCAGCGCGCCTCGCACGCAGTACACTGAGTCCACATCGCCAGACTCGGACCGCGCCCGGCCGTCCGCTTCGCGCGTCTCGTCGCTGACAACAAAATAACAACCATTTAATTTTTATATCATGTTTTAAATAAAATTAACTTCAGTTTAGATCCATAATCATGTGGTAATAAATCAAATGCAAGCTATGTTTATCAGTCAAATTAGAGGCATACATATCTAAGTATCTATCTAGAATATTTCACATGTAAGTAAATTATAAACTAAAAAAGATCGAAAATCATTACGCAATAATGAATATTAATGTTTCAGAAACTACCCAAATTGACCGCTGATGATAAGAAGCTCATTTTCGTTAGAATGTGGGTTTTATTTGATGATACATTTGTTTTCATGACTTGCAATCCTGTTTAAACATCAGGTAATTGGTGACCATATTACGAGTACAATATTTCTCTCTCTTTCTCTCGACCCTTCTATCATTGCAGTATTTGAACACGGGTCTCCCCTTAGAATGACAGTGTTAAGACTCACGCACTAATCACTTCAAAAATATCAAATTAATTATTATATAAACGCAGAATTCGTCAAACTCTCATCAACAGAACTTTGCACCAATGACCATCAGGCCACAATTATCGCGGAAACGATACAAACGCAAGGAAAGGGCTAATCAAAAGTACATAAAGGAAGATGAATGGGCGGCAGCTGGCAACGCGCCAGTGCTGGCGGGCCCCGTCGCAAACGGCAGGAGGAGCGGAAATAATGCTCCTAAATTAACTTCTGGAACACGATCTGAAATGTGAAATAAGTGGAATCTCCAAATGTTCAGTGTCAATGCTATCAACGATAACGTTTTTATGAATTAATATCGCATTCGAGATGATTGATGAGTTGATAGAGATACTGAATATTAATAAAGTATCCAAAGTGACAAACAATTTTGCAATCATGCCAATGGGTCACAATCGGATGGTCGATGACCGTTTATATTATCAACCAATAGCTACGATCATAGTAAGCGAAAACATGTTTCTTCTTAAAACTAGGTGTGAACTGGATCCATTTTAAAGATTATGTTAGGACCAAGCTCCGAATAAAGGCATTTCAAAAGTTCCAATGTATCCTTGAACCTCGGTATCTCCATATCCTCAAAGGACCTGAAAGATTTCATACTAGAGATCTTTCTTATGATCATTGTGTTTTATTAAATATATTACTAACGTACTCGTATATAATATATTCTAATCGTAATTGATGTGGATAGTAATAATAATCAACCCATTTATCATTCTACTGCTGAAATATTGGTCTTCTCTCATACTGAGAGGGCTAAGGCCATAGTCTGCCACGCTGACCAAGTGCGGGTTGGCAGACTTCACACGCCTTAGAATTTTTTTTAATAAATCTAAGAATTCAGGTTTCCTCACGATGTGTTCGTTCACCGTTAGCAAGTGATATTTAAGCTTAAAACACACTTTTCGTAAAGAAGTGCGCGCCATAAATTTGAACCCAGCACCCCCAGAATGAGAGGCTAAATCCTTAACCACTAGGCTATGACTACTTGTGAATAATATACCTACACACATATCAATATTTATTGTCTGCTCCTTTTTTACATGGGTCCTGTTGAGCTAACTTCATTTAAATTCATATAGAGATAGACTGTGACCCTGAGAACGCACTTAGGTATTACTCGTAGTTATTTCAATATATATTGTTGCTAATTTTATATAAAGTGATATAGGTATGCTTTATATGGATTCAATATCCGCGTTTTCTAACATTACAGTTCAGTGTGTTCTATTTGGCTTAATATTTATTTTCTACCTATTGTTCATACTTTTTATTAGTAGCAATTAGTTGAGGATATTAAAGCAATAAGGCTAGTTTTGAAAATATCAAACGATTATTTCTGGCATATCCCGATGTTATAAGAAAACTAAACGTATAAAAACTCCGTGCCTCGTGAGCTCCCTCCCCTCAGTCATCTTCAGAAACAACTAAGCCAACGAGTCGTCAAAAGATCGTATCTCTGGCGAAGTTTCCTAACTATATAGGAACACCGGCGCCGGGAATTAACGAAGTTCGCCAATTTGTCACACCACGAGCGAATAAGCTACAAGCGACATATTTTCACTGTCTTAGAAAAAAGATATATATAATGCGAATGCTGATGACAAGTGCTGAGGGAGATCAAGACTCAAATACCTTGACCGTGTAGTTCTAGATACTCGCCGATGGGCGATTCAGAAGGCTCTGACATCGACGTGAGTATAAGTGATAAATGTAAAAAATCCACGTCATATCTGTCAACGTCTGCAGAGACATTTGACAAAATCGGTGCTCTCTGCCTGCGCAACAAGTGAGCACATAAATAAAATAGCTCATGGAAATATGTACATATTATGTATCTAATAGTAAATATCATCACTTTTTTGTTAAAAGACTAGCACAGACAAGTGACCACTGGTACACAGACAGGCCAGTCATTTACAATCGACCTCAAACCAGACTTCTGGATTAGAGCTGTTAGCATCAATTAGGTACGTTAGCACTTACAAAACGTTGGTAAAATTGTTAGTTAGTTTTACCTACTGGTTTTAATAACTTAAAGACTAATGTTAAAAAGCGAGTTCAATTTAAATAAACGTTTTCAGATTACGTCGAAAATTCCGCGCCTTGAGCCAATGTTGAAAGTTTTATGTGTAATTATTATTAAAGCCGTCATAAAAAGTCTCGCTAACTACTTGCTAATACTGCGCGGATGAGACGAGTCCTTAAGTTGTATAGCTTCGCCGGTTTTATTTCAAGAACAAATTGACCCAACACAATTTATCTGGGTTAACAGAAACGGATAAGTGCTATGTCAGTTCAGTTTGATTTGCCGTAATTATTTTTGTACATATATCAATGAATAAGCTCAGCTCATGTTTGATGGTGATACTCGTATGTATAACATAAATGGTAAATGTTGGGAATCTACTATTCTACCTACAGCTTCCGTTAAGCGTGATTTTTAGTAATGTAAAAACCACGATCGATCGATATGACAGGACTTATGACCTCTTAAATAATTGTAATAGATAATTAAAAGTAAATGAATCAAGAAACCGAGAAGTAATCAGAAATATGTATTGAGTGAACGGAGTAATTATAACGTAAAATTTAAATTGTCCTGTAGATAATCATGAGAAAATTCTGAAAGACGTTGACGTCGCGATGGGAATAAAATGTTGAAAATGTTTGCAAAAAACAACAATAGCTAATATCTCGGGGGAAATTTCAGCTGTCAAGTGGAAATGAGCTTCAGATATGGTACACTCTATCATAGATAAAAAATAGAAGAGCGTATTTAAAAGATATTTTGCGACGTATTACTATAACGAATATTTCCCATTACGTCTTTCAATAATCCATACAAGTTGTAGAACGGACGAAAAAAAGATTCCCGGTGATTAAATTTTGGATTCATATTCAAACTGATGCATAAATAGCCTAGTCTAAACCTCTAACGCCTATGTTACATATTATATCCTGGCCACGCAAGTTTCAGCATAAAACTTTATGGAATATTTTAATGTGAAATATCACTCTCATGAAGAATTCTGTTCGCCTTAATCCCTCTGTAATGGTCTCTATGCGTGTGAAGTCTGTTAATTCTCACTTTGCCAATGAAGTAGACAAAAGCCTTAATCCTGTTTATTTCAAGAGAAAACCTGTATTCAACTGTAAAACAACAAATATGTTGATGAAGACAAACAAGATGACTCTTATTGGATATAATTTTTTTTTGTACGAGTAACATAATACCATTACACGTACAACAAACCAGAGGAATATCGATGGTAACTTTTATAAAATTCAGTCTTTTTGATTAAAAAAAAATGAAAAACTTCATGTATACAATATAAGTATACACGTTGATTTATTAACTTTAAAATTTAAGTTTATATTTATTGATCTTCTCACATTTTTATTTTATCTTAATGATGATATGATATGTTCTTTACTTCTCCAAAACAATCCCATAATAGTCAGGTATATAGGAAATTCAAGACTACATATTCATATTCAAAAGTTATATGTTTTTATGGGGTATGTACATCTAAATACAAAACGTGAAAGCTAAAAATTTTCATAAATCGCCTTATCAGAAAAAACGATTTCAAACTGTCACTTGAAAAAGATTATGGTCACCGCGAATAAAGCAATAACCACCGAGCTCAAGGCAATTTAAAATCAATCTTAAAGCCATCACAACAAGAATGCAAATGGCTTACTCGCGCCTTTTGTTGAGGCCTAACAATTCCAGGGATTCGGATAACTACGCTCACGAATTCCAATCCACTAAACCGATGGCTTATATGGAAACCAAAATCCTTGGAGCGATTATGACTATTCGCACGTTGGACTTAGGGTTGACATTGGTCTGTAACGAATCTTCAAAAAAGCTATGAGCATCGTAAAACTGTTCGAGACAATAGTACACGCCGTATTGAATTTTATCACTGCTAAGCAGATAGTAAAATTGCTTAGCGTTCCTAACATTGGCTTATTGGTGAGCATTGCCTTCTAAGAGCTTGGATATATAGACTTGAGGCAACCGTAGCTACGAAAATATGTAAGCCTAATGGTTAAAAGGTCATTCGGTAAACCTAGACGTGTGGTCTCAATACATGGAGAAATACATAAAAATATAGTAAAAATGCGAACACCAACTTTTCTATGCATGTGATTTCAGCTGGTAAAACGGTTTTTTATGAAAACTCTATAGTTATAGAGTTTTCATAAAAATTTAAAGTCCATTTAGTTAAATGGACTCCATTTGACCTAAAACTGCCAGCAAGCTATTTATAATAAACATGTTTTTAACGTTCATCGAAAAGGACGAAAAGCAAAATTTCGACATCTTTACATATTTCAGAACTGCAAACTGGTTACAACCCACTCATGTCCGGATCGTTAAATCTCAAAAAACATGACTGCGATCACTCACTACTCGTTAAATGTAAACCTCAGAATATTTTCTACTCGAATATAGCATCTTGGGATGATTTAGTCACCTTTAATAATACTGAAGTAATCAAACAGCTAATAAACTACATATTATGCACTTTTTAAAATGTAAATGTGGTGCAAAAAGCTATGTTTGAAGATCCTCACCAAGCAGGACCAGCATTTCGGGCAAAAACCTCCTTAGGCCAATGTCCAGCAGTGGACTGAAACTGGCTGACGAACTTGAAGATAATGCTTCAATAACAGGCGCAGCAGATTGTCTACTATCGCCCGCACCGATATATGGAACGAACAGAAACTACGAATTAAGTTAACATATGACGTTATCAATTTTTGTTGGAATTAGTTCAGTATTCTTAACTACCATACACTGGATCAAAGGACCGTTTAACATTATTTCATACGAATACACGTTCCTGTATCGGAAAATGTTATTCTACCGCTAAATGAGAAAAAGAAGCAAATATGAAGGTACTGGTCGTCGCTAAAGTATGTATAAGCTTGATCGATTTCCTAATGACCCCATCCAGCTCTCGGTTCCAACGCAATATCAATGGAATATGCAAAGTGCGGACGCTTTTCAAGACTCCCGGCTGCATTAGGAACGCATTTACATTTACATTTTCCAATGGGTGTTTTTCCATTGGAATCCACTGCAATGGAAATTTTATCACTTAGGTAAATGGTTTCATTTTACTTTATAGATCTGTATAGAATCAATCACCTTTTTGTGTCTTTTTCTTGTTTCCAGAATAGTTTAGTATAGTTTCAGTATAGTCTCAGAACTCCCTGACACTATAGTTTAGTAATCCTGTTCAATCCAGTTAAATGGCTGACGTGACTACTTGATATTTTCTAAGCATTAAATAACAAAAACGAGGTTAGCGCAAATAAAGAACATAGGCTCCCATTTGACGATGATAGACTTGGTTATAAAATGAGATGTAAAATATAACTTAAGATATATACATAAGTATGTGATGTTCAAGTGTACATCACCTAGAAATCTAAAAACACTTAAAGTAGGCAGTAGCATTACACGAACAAAAACAACTTATTATCATTTACGTCAAAATTATCAATTTAAAAGTTCAAAAACAACTGAAATTTAAAGTCTGAAACCTCATTTTTTTTAAATGATGATGAAACCGAAATACTGAAAACAGAAAGCACCTTTAAACAGAGTCAGAATTGTAAGCCCAACACGTGTATCAACATACTGGGCTCACATAAAAGACGTTTCCTCTCTGCATACAAAGTTGCGACAATCGAGACGCAACACAATGCCGTGTATCCTTCCCTTTCACTCTCATGAGATGAGAATAAAGCTGTCCTACTCATTGACAGCTTCCTGGGCTCCGACGGTGAAGCTCTGATGGTATCGACTGAGAACTCTCATAGTGTTTCAATACGTTCTTTGTAGAATAGATGACAACATTTAACTTACGTTCTGTTAGTGTTGCGTAGAATTCTATGAGATAAGAAAAGCTATACTAACATAACTAAACTATGATAGGTAGGTATATTATTATTAAAGTATCCGTAAGTTTTTATAGCAATAGGCTCATCGCCATGTGGGACGTAAATGTAACCGGTGAAACGTGGCAGTGCAGGTACGTTCTCTGCGTATCTCATCAGGTATTACAGGCGAGATTTTACATTTTTTTTGTAA
Source organism: Parelbella ahira ahira (assembly GCA_018244795.1). Classification (NCBI taxonomy): domain Eukaryota; kingdom Metazoa; phylum Arthropoda; class Insecta; order Lepidoptera; family Hesperiidae; genus Parelbella; species Parelbella ahira. The sequence continues at coordinate 7,345 of DWME01008162.1, forward strand.
GTATACACATATTTACAATATGTACCGAATTTACTCACGTGTAGTTTTAGCAGCTCCATTAGTTACGGAGCTATGTAAGGTACTTCACCATGAGCAGCTGGTGGACGTAGAGAGATCGTTTTGCAGAAACTTCGCACCGTCGAGAAACTAATCTATCCCGGTACACGGTACTTAACTTGATATGCTACGGCACGTTGGAATCAAGGTTAGGTAATTTTGCACCTTACCCAAGACAAGGGTAATTTACCATTGAGAGATATACATATATTTTTGTTTGTCATACATAAATTTAAACAATATTAGCAGTAAATACTTGTACAAAATGTATGATGACAATCTGCGAAAGGCTGCAGGCAGGTGCTGGATGGGGCAAGCCGAGGGCAGGGCACGATGGCGCTCATTGAGGAAGCCCTATGTCCAACAGTGGACTTAGATAGGCTGATGACGATGACGACTTATACAAAATTATAGTTTATGATATCTATACAACATTCTATTGTCAGAAAGGCATTAGAGAGTTCACGTAACATCATGATTGTAATTCCTCAATGGGTAGGCAGTTAGGCAGAGAACTGTAATACACTCTGACGTTTACCAGTTACGTTTTCGTCGCACCACGGAGTAAATGGTGAGCATATTACCAAAAACCGGTCACAAGTCAAGACTCCTAGTCTATCGTACCTACCCTCTACCCGGCGATAGAACCCAGGGTCTCTCAATCAGCAGTCGCGCTTACTTACGCTTACCAACGAGGCAGTCGGTGGAGGCTAAAAGTTACTAAATATTTAACCCTTCCCACCTCCCAGAAAGCTATTATTATATCAAATATAACGTACCCACACTAACAACATTCAAATAACGTAATTAAATCATTAGGAGGATGTTTCATTGTTCTTTGAGCCACGAAAGCAGACGGCATAGAAATACCTTCATTATAAAGTCACTGGAGTATTTAATTACACCTTGTCGATTTCTTTGTGAGGAAAACAATGTTACGTTCGAATAACGAATAAATTTAGTTTCGAGTTTTGAATATTAACCCTTCCACTATTGGACGAAACAGAATATATAATAATTTACTCACCCGGTGATCTAGTAGTTAATACTCATGACAACTGAACTAAGGGTTGCGAGGTTAATTCCCAACCAAGACAAATAATTCATAACAGAAAATACGCCATGTAAGTACTGAGTAAACTGCTGATGTTGTAATCTCTAGTTAGAATATAGTTATCTTTAAGACATTTTGGAACTATAACAGATAACGTTGTGCGATCATACACAGTTATGTAGGTATTTATTAATTAAAATAACCGGACATCTTCCAGGGTTGAAAAGAGATCCATAACATTTAACGAGACCTATTACAACGTAAGTAGAAAGTTTATACAGAGCGCATCGAAGATTAATTCATAATAATAATTTGGGCTACCTACTACATGGCCATGAAGACTGAGTCAAACTAGGTTAGGCAGACCTACATTATTTTATACTACATAAGTAGATTATACGGATAATATTATACCCAGCAAAAATGAAATACTCGTTCCTGTTTTAAATATTAAATTAAATATTTGTTCTGGCTGGAAATAAAAATTACCTTTCAGACTGCGAAATATTAAACCTCATAAAGTAATAAATAATAATTCTAATAAAGGTCAGTCAATACCTATTTGATCAAACATTACCCTAATTACTCTGCACACATTTTATATTTAATAGAAATTGCTAGAAACATCTAATCCTCCGAAAAGAACTGATATATTTGCAAAAATCCAGAAGACGAACTCCCAAAGTTACCCGAAGCAAAATTGTTCCGTTTGCTTCGGTTTTGTACATATAAAAATAAATGGTCCAAGCGGCACTTTGGAACAAGAACAAGACTTAATAATTAGTTACTTTTTAATTAGCTTCTGTGTTCCTACTTTGAAGCGGAGTCGATGTAATTAATGTTAATTTTAAGGCAAATTAAAGTCCACCTTTAACAAAATTTATCTTAATTAGTTAGATCTTAATTATAAAGCAGTGATAGCTTAGTGATTTGAAGTTCAGCTTTCGTATCCGGGCGTCCTGGATTCTTACCGCGATCCTCTTTCCTTAAAATTTCAGTACGTTTTTAAATTACGAGTACCCTATAACCATTTTTGTACAGCTAATGAGAAATATAGTGACGAAGGTATTAAATGTTAATATAATAAAATAAAATAACATATATATCGAATTGAAGTTTATATTCAAAAAGCTTTACACGAAAGAGGTTTTGTCAGAAATGTCGACGCAAAAGACTATCAAATTTTTCGCGAGAAGCCTTACCATTTACCAAAATATGGCAGCTAATCGTTTAGAAATCATGTTTCCATGGCACCAGCTTTGACGAAGTATTTTTCATTAATCATTTTTTAAATTATAATAACCGTTTTAAAATAATATACCGCATAGGGCCGTGAATTAAACTATCAGAAAACCTACACCGATTATTTTATTTACCGAAGCGAATACTCAGGAATAAGTCTTGTTAAAAGGTTATTAAGTGACGTGTAATAAGCATAAATACATATACGAACCGCAATACACAATATTACGTAATATTGTCAGTTTCTTGGAACTTCAAACATAATTTCACTAAAGTCAAACTTAGGAACCCACAACGCAGTGCGGAAGCCAGTCCTGTGCGAAACTTCATCTGCGAACGAGATGTAACTAAAACTTCGTGCTCAACTTTAGTTAAACACTTTACATTTCGCTTATAAGCCATTACGAGTTTCTGGTCAGAATACTGTTCGCATTCGACACGTACCTGTTCATTACCGAAGGCAAAATAACATGATACGTTGATTTATTTATTTTATTAATTCGTTCTAGCCACAGATAAATGTAAAGAATATTAATGATACGAAAAGAGATTTCTACGAAGGTTGTTGCTTAGAATCTCACTAACAAATTTAATAATATGTAGTTCCGTTTTTAAGACAGCTAAAAATACTCTAGACGGCATTTGTTTTTCTTCATACAAATAAACATGACAGGCAATATTGTATAATAGTTAAACCGTTTTCCGTCAGCAAAATCAGGAAAAGTCAGGGCAAGTCCTTAAGTGATATAGTCCTATGTACAACAATTAATGAGAATAGTTTTGCCAACTACGTCTACAATATACTAAACGTGTCAGTTAAGCAGACCTCCTGTACGAAGAGAAAAGATTTAAGCTTTTCGGAAGCTGCAAAAATACACGAAACAATTTAAGGGGAGGAAAAAGATAAGATTGAAAATGTTATTTCCTACGCAAAATAATTTTATTTAGAACTCCAGAGCCAATAATCGGAGGATATCTGACGACTTTCTGCAATTTTATTATACATATGAACCTAATGTCTATAAAGTGTTATATAGTAGTATACTTTTGTCCATCCTTTATTATTATTACGTAAAGCAAGCATTTTTTTGTGCAAAATCATCTGATGTTTGATCGAAACACCCAAAAATGCACTCATCAATACTTGGAAGTAATAGAAAATTTTAACATTATCACAAACATTGCTAATCTCGAAGCAAGTAAACGTAGAAAGCCGAAAATCGCACTCACTGGCGTGGTTCAGAAGAGAGCTATCTCCAGAAGTAAACTGATGATGTATGGAAAGGAACTCGCGATATATGTCTATTTATGCGGCTCCAATGCATCCTTTCAACAGGATGAATGTATATTATAAGTATTAATTTAAAAACGTATTGCGTCCGTAGTGGAACGTTGAACAGGAAATTACACCAAGCTCAAATTGTATTTATGCACAAAATATTCTTCATGAACTAAGATTATTACTTCGCATGAATTTTCATCAAAAGCATCTCCATAATTAGCTCAAATGCTCGTACCTGAAATAAAGAGCGAAATACACTTTGTAATGTTAATGCTATTTTCATAGCTGCAACTGACTCTACATTTCTTGTTGACATTGCTCTTACAAAACTATACCGGTAGAGGTGTAAAAGATAATATTTGTTAACAAACCTTAATGCAACAGCGGATTTAGTAATTAAACTTAACCAAGTGAGACAAAATAAAAATATTTGTTTGCTTTACTTTTTGTTACTTTATATGCATATACAACTCCAACTACTCACAATTACATACTTATTTTAAGTAGAAAGGTTCAACACAGACAGGCTGATAGTGTGTGTGTGTGTGTGTACTCAAGTGTGTGTACTCAACATTTAACTAACAATTAACATACTCACTGTACCCTGTACAGGTTTAGTTATAAGTACGTGGTTCGGTAATAACTAACCTGTACAGGTTTAGTAAGCCGTGGGACTGAACTACACTCCTCTGCCCTATCCTTCGGGGATTATAGGCGCGGAGCTACGTTTCCATAATCGATATTAATTTTCGTTAGATAGAAGCAAATTCATCAACTTTGAACCTTTTGTTATATTATTATACCATCAGGCCAAATGACGTCATCGAGTGCCATATCGTTTATTATTCAAGATCTAACGCGCTTCTTCTACATTCATCACTTTTATTATATACACCAGGAGGCATTACATTTGAAAGCATCTTTTATATAGGTACAATATACCTAATGAATGCGGTCCCAAAATCTTC
>DWME01008163.1:0-11946 GCA_018244795.1 Parelbella ahira ahira
ATGCGATTATTCAGTTTTTGTTCAAATTTGGAGCCAATTGTCATTAAGTCAAAACTGATAAAAATGTCATAGATGCACTTGTTTTTGTTTGTTTACATTCCATGATATATTTTTGTCATTTAGGTAAGTTCTAATGAACACTTATTGTTAAGCTTCATTGCCCAAAGTTAAAGAAATAAATAATACCAAATGATAAAGTGAAGACTGGTAATATGATTACGAGGTAAAGTTACTTTTTCTTCAGTTAAAAAACATAAGAAATGAATGGATTTTGATTTGCATTGCAGCATAGGACGACATCCATCCATCCATCCGTCCATGATGACACCTGCGTGCGAATATAGACAATAATAGGGTGCAAGTGAGACGGATTGATTATAGACGTCATTTTGAATTAGTTTCTTTTATGATTCGGCTTGTAATCAGATAAGCGGAGTAATTAAGTCTCAGATATTTTAAAGAATCATAATACTTATGTAAATGTTTTAATTGTAAAGGCATTAAACCGTATTTATTTTTATTTTATTAGTGATTTCCGTTGTGAGCTAGTATTATAAGATTAGTCGTGTAACAAGATGTATACGACATGGTTCTCCTAATTTAAACGTGAAGGGTTGTCAGGTAGTACTTTTGTCGTTAGTTCATCACCATCATCTTCTCTTTTATAGTTCCATCGTGGGCACAGCTTTCCTCTCAGAATGAAAAGGGTTATGGCCATAGTCTACCACTTTGGGAAGTGCTGATAGGCAGATCTTACATGTTTTTGAGATCAATAAACACAGCTTTGAAGTGTTTTTCCTTCAAGTGTTCTTTGAACATTAACAACATAATTATACAAATTGAGTGATCTGTTGGACAAAAGGTTAGTGAAATTGTTGCTGAGTTGAGGGTTGTGGGTTCCAATCCGAAGTAGGACAATCTGGGAGATAAGCAGCATTCGTTCTGTGTATGGTTTTATTATCTGTACAAGTATGTACTTAGTATTATAAATATGTAATTTATCGGCCGTCTGGTTGCTGTAGCACAGACTGTAAGTGAAGTAGTCTCAAGATATTATTGATAGCCATGGCACAGGATTTGTTTCTTCAAGTACCTATAATGATTGAAAATCAAACTGTTATTTTAAAAACAAAACATTTGAATGATATGACTAATTTCTCTATAATTTATTTTTTTTAGTAATTGGCTTTCTATACCTATCATAAAATGAAACGACTTGCGGAATTTCATGTTTCAAACTTTGTTTTTATAAGAGTGATAAAATATTTTTCGATCCTTCTACCGTTCCATTGTTGGACATGGATTCTTTTCACAAGGTGACGGTTAAGGACGTAGTCTGCCACGCTGGTCAAGTGCGGGTTTACATACCTTACTTTAATCAGACTTAAAATATTGATCACACATAAAGATAATAATTAACAAATATGAGATATTAAAATAATATTTATCCTTGAAGATAATTATAATTGTATTGAGTTATTAAAACATTCAACATCAAAACATATAATAGTAGATATATGTATATGAGATATTAAAACACTCATATTTCATTAAATAGTTTTATGGTTAAATATCCCTGGTCACGGTGACACGTATCTGTACTCACAATGAAAAGATTTAAGGCCATACACTACCACACTGGGCAAGTGAAGATTTGCAGACTTCACACGCCTTACAGACCGTTATGGAGAAGCCTGTGGTACGCAGGTCTCCAGGCGCATTTTTGTACCGTTACAGCACGGTTATATTTAATGTTAGACGCGCCTTTTTTTGTAAAGAGGCGCCTCAGGGTTTGAATTCAGAACTCTCGGAGACAAAAGCTAAATTCTAAGTCACTAGGCTTATCAAAGGTAAGGCAAGGCTTATCAAATCAAAATATGCCACTAAACACGTTATCATAGCTGACAATAGCGGGAGATCTCTAAAAAGATAATTTATATTAAGATAAGCTTTGATTACGCAAAGAAGCAGATTCTACACGTCAATAAAATTGTAAGGGGCTGATAAAATCTGTATTTTATGTAAGTTGTAATGTTGTGTTTTTCTGAATTGAAAATCCCAGAAGCACGGACGTATAAAGTACAGGTCGAAACCTAGGATTACTACACTTATCTTCCTGCCGCTTAGAGAAAATGTAGTATTATATTATTTTATGTTATGTTATTCTATCCCGTAAGAATATCCTAAAAGAAAATTACTATTATTACCTTTGGGGATTATTTTCTTAGTAGTGCGAATGTCGAAGGAATAAGATTCAGCGACAAACTTAACCTCGCTTGCCTGGCACGCGCCTTTTATGCTGTCGGAGCTCTCTGCCTATCCTATAAGAGAACTGGCGTAACAATATAATAATAGAAATAATGAGCTTATAATTTCTTGCTAATAAGGTCATAACCCGCGACTTTACTCGCTCTTCTGTAAAATTAGAAAAGATTATCTTACTCTTCTATCCAGACAATTTCACTAAAATCTGTAGATTACTTTTTGCGTAATAAATGAACAAACATTAAAATAAATAAACGAAGAAAAATGTCCAAAAAGATTGTTTTGCTGTCGGTACAATGTACGTGACTAGCGAACGCTATTTTAATTTGATGCACAGATTTTTCCTCGTTACTGCTTAGTAAACGAAACACAACATCACGCCTGTATTTCTCCGAAGGGGTTGGCAGCGGAATCCACCTTTTTAGCAGTTATGTTATACCTAGGTACGTTCCGTGTAGTATGTAATATTGGCTTATAATATGTCTATATTTTATTTTATTTTATTTTATTTTGACTGCCTCGTTGGTTGAGTGGTTGCAAGCGCGACTGCCGATCGAGAGGTCCTGGGTTCAAATCCCGGGTCGGATACTATTGGATATTTCTAATAGTGTCTCGGAGTCTGTATCAGGGCCCGGTGTATGGCAATAGGCTCACCACCTATTCCATGGGACTTAAACGTAACTGGTGAAACGTGGGAGTCAGAGATTACAGGCGTGTTGTTACGTTTTATATTACATTTGAGGAAGACTTATTTGGTTAAGACATGATGCCACTGGAATCTTTATTAGGTCTGTTGTTGACACCTTTATTTATTTCTGGTAACAGAAACCTTTTTTCAATTTCCACTACAGCTGCACAGCAAAATTGAGTTCTATCCATTAATTACTAACATGTAAATTTATATATAGGTAGCGTAAAGACCAGCGTCGTCCCGCGTCGATTCCGAACCAAATATACAACTGCATTGTCAATTGTCTGTATACAAATTTGCACTTTATGCAATGTAGATAGAACTCAATATGCTATTAAAGTGAGAGTATATGTCGCGACGTCTCCTCCACTTGGGTTGAGAGGGAATTGAGGCTTTAAACATGACTGTTATCTGTTGTGTTAGGAGTTTTAATGTTCGCGCGCTCGTCAATCACGTGTATTGTTATTTAAACCGTTTATTTGACCTTAAATTTTCCTTTTTTTTGTCTAACCGTCATTTTGTTCAATGTAAATTTTATTGTCTAACGCAATAACTTTAATTAGAAAAACATTTCGTCGGTTCATACACAGTGTAATTATAATTCATATAGTTTTTTTGTTATAACAAGGTGCGTAAGTATATATGGACTTATCGAACAGGTAAACTTAACTTAAACATTGCTACAGTTATTCAATCGCTAACTCATTCGTTCCTCTATTCAGTCGCTCACTCATTCATTCATTTCCGTTTATCAATTGATCGGCTAGGCGTCTTTAGAGTTACGGTTCATCAGAAAAAAGGCCACAATTACTCCCCCAATCACAAAATGCTGCTATGAAGGCTAGGTTTTCACAAAGGAAATGTATGGTACTTTTCTTTGCCTTATACCTACCAAAAAGATAAGGCTAATACAACTGTTAAGACACACTAATCATAATCAGTATTACCGTCGATAAACCTTCTGTTGTTCGTCTCAAATGAAGCCTAAAAATTTTTTTTATTTCGTGTAGGTTTTGAAACAGCACTTACGAGAAAAAAAAAAATATTAATGTATAAAGCGCCCTCTATCATTTTGATACTTAACTTATTATTTTGTCCGACAAATTACTAACGCCATCTTGTGGAACTATTATCAATTCAACCTATCAATTCAACAAATGCATTATAATCATAGAACTGTTATATTATATAACAGCTTTCGACAATGCTTTAAAAGCTTTACATCATTAAATTTCCCTTACAGACTTCGTTTTTGTAAAGACTGTGTCAAACTCACCGTAACCTACGCCGGTATTGTGTTGGTTCATAAAAGGATGATAAAAGATTCGTCATTCATTCATTGTTAGACTATTCCAGTCTACTTCTGCACACGTGCTTGTCCGACAGCACGCCACTGAGCTCAGTCTTCAGCTTTTCGCATCAAGCCGCTGCCAGCTACTGTGTATCTTAATAAACGTTTGAATTGCTATTCCTATAGTTACTGCCTTTACTGAAAATAATTCATTGTTCTACACTACGATAAAATATTACATAATAATAATAAACTGACGTATGTCCACCATCGTTTATCGTGCTGTCATCTAGCAGCTAGTGATGATTATTCACAAATTATTATGCCACTACCCACATCAAAACACGCTCAAAAGGGTATGTTAGCTCTACAAACATAACTTATCTATTAGGTTTTCTATAAATAGAATTTTAAAATTAATTGTCTCATGGAACATAAAACGTAATTGGTAAAACTAGGGAGTGTACTGCACTCCTCCGCCTTCCCTTTCGCATATTACAGGCGTGATATTACGTTTTTATTTGTAACTTTGAACAAAAATAAAACAATCGGTACAAATAAAATTAGCACTTTAATAAAAAATAACTGTTTATGGGATATTCGCGAGGTAGTCCTTGACGTGCGCTGGCTCCAGTCTGCGGAACCCGCTCGCGTCACATATGCCCACCTGGAACACAATGATTAGAAATGTATTTAAAACTGCACAAATCTACTACCTTTGATGCAACAGTCAGCCTCACTGACCAGTGCACCAACATCATTAAAAACTGAATAATCATTGGACACAAGACTATTTTGAGACTATTTGCTTTGTGTCAACACAAATATATATTATATAAGAAGTTGTATATTGTCACCTCACATTTGTCCAGCACGGCATACACTGACCTTAACTCTTCAATTTGACAGAAGATTCGACAAAAAGCTGACATAAGGTCTGATGATGCTGATGGTTAAGTAAGAAAGGCAACACATTGGTAGCCCTTCATGTTGCAAATGTCCATAGGCAATGGTGGCCACTTACCATCAGGTGGTTTGTCACCCTTTTTATCATGTTTTAATTTTTAAAAAAAAACTTATATTTCCAAAAACTCTAAACAAAACACACCTCTATATTGTCTGCGGTCATCTGACCCTCAAAGCCTTCTTTCAGTGTGAGTATAGCAGTATGTACTGCGTCATCCAACTCCAATTCCTCTGTGTATCTGCAAAATAAATGAATTTTTCTGACCAACTGACCTCAAACTCGGCCCAGCGTGTGTTATGGTAATCAGACAGCTAATAAGCTACATGTCTTACATATGGCAGTAAAGTATTCAATTATTTGCAAAGTGTATTATATGAAATTTCAGTTCAAACAAGCTACTTAACCTGAGAACACTTAGAATGTAGAACATTGAAAACTAGCTTTAAGTGAATCAACATTATCATAAACTTCTTATCATTCCACTGTTAGCTCTCCCCTCAGAATGTGAAGACTGATTAAAGATTGAAGATAGAAATAATAGTGGACAAAAGGCAAAGCAGCTCTATCAAGTAGTGAAAAAATGTTGTTGACTTAAAATAAAATAAAGTATGTAAATAAAACACTCACCTCTTCTCTAAGAACGTCTTGCCATTGTTGAAGTTCTTGCCCATGGCGGTGGCCTTCCATGCGAAGTAGGCGCCAGAGGGGTCGCACTGGAACAGGTAGGGCCGTCCACTGTCCCAGCCGCACACCAACAGCGACACGCCGAAGGGGCGCACACCACTATCAGATTCATTTATTTAGTTATCGAGTTGCACCGACTGCCTCATTGGTTGAGGGGTAACAAAGCTCAACTGCTGATTGAGAGGCTTGAATCCCGTGTCAGGTTCTATTGGATTTTTCTAACTGAGATTTTCTAGTAGAAATTTCTCGTAGTGGTTTAATCTGAATTTGTGTTTAGTGTAAGGCAAGAGACTCACCACCTATTCCATAAGACAAAATGTAACTGGTGACAAGTGGGAGTGTACTACACTCCTCTGTCAACCTCATCGGAGATTACAGGCTCGTTGTACCTTTTTTTATTAAAGCATCAAATATTTCCACTAACCCTGACTGTGTGTACTCCTGCATGACGGTGGCCACTCGCTGCACCAGCTGTGCCGTGGGTATCGGTTCATGATACATCAGGTAATACTGCTGTGCCATCTTCCTCGCCTGCGTCACCAGCAGACGGTAGTCGGGGCCCATGCCCGAGTACACCATACCTGCGAACATAAAATAACATGTATATTTCTCTGAAAAGATAGGCATGGAATTATGTACTCCCACTTTACCATACATCATATATTTCTTGGAATAAGTTTTGAGCTCGTAAACATACATAGTTTTATGCTTCTTTATAAATATTTATAGTCTTTTACTTTTGTGAAGTTATGCAACTATTTAAATATACCTCCAGCTATTGCGGCATTTAGTTTTATGGGAATATTGGACTATGGAGGTACCTGTTCCAGCTTTTAATATATTTGTCCAACATTTAGCTGGTTGACAGTGTTACCACTTGCCTCCTGTTTACATTCAGACAATGAGTCACTCTACAGGCTTTGATCATGCATACCCAATATCCTCAACTGTCATATAGCCAATATCATCTTTCTAGTGAATATCTCCGACTGTTATAAATATTGCCAGGCAAAAACATATCACTCACTTGTGACTATAGTTTAACTATAGATGACTATGACTATTATTATTGTTTTAAGATTAAGGTAATTTAGTGCCTACCACAACTCTTCATCATCAACTGAGTTGTCTGGTACATAATGTCAATCGGTGTTAAGTAGACCCTTTGTTAATAACAATGATGAATGAATAAATTATAATACATATTATATGATTTACAGATTATTCTGCAATATATAACTGTTATAATCATTATAGATCATTAATGATTTCAAACTTTCTAAATTGTTTTCAGAAAGATAGTGTTTTAGACATATTACATTCAGGTCACACATCATTGATATGGCATATACACATTACACATAGTGACTATTGGTATTGACATAGTCAAGAACTCACCAATATGTCCAGTGATCATTTCCACCTTGTTGACACTGTGTTCATCGTACAAGATGCTTTTGTGCTTATTCTCTGTTGCAATCACCACTCCATTAGAAGCTGGAATATGTTCATTAAATTCAGTGTGTGTTAACTATGTATTACATACTGAGTGTATCTTCAATATAGTATGAAGACTAGGATGGTTGTGCTACAAATATATATAGCTAAAAAATGAGATTGTAGAAACAAATTTTACAAGCAAATATATGGTTGTTTAATATGACTGAGTATTGCAAAAACTGTATCATTCTGTTTTAAATTGGTCTATGAATAGTAATTCATTATTATAATTCACTAAGAGTCATTTTAACAGCTGCTTCTGTCAGCAATGAAAAATACTGCTTGATCATGTTCATTGTTAGAAGACGCTGAAGTAACCTAAAATGTTAAGTTTCTCACCTTTTATCCCGACGGAAGTCCCGCCGGCGGCTACTGCAGCTAGTGCATATTCAATTTGGACCAATTTTCCTGACGGACTGAAATAATAAAGGCAAAAATACAGTGATTTTGAAAAGATGAATACGACACCATTAAACCGCGAAGATATCAGACAGTATGCATCGGAACCACTTAAAAACAATATAACACACAAAAGACATAAAACCAATAATGATTTAACAGCAAATAACAATAAATGAAAAGGTATTTCAATTGAAATTTACCTAAAAGTTGTTAAAGAGAAACTATAACGTTCAGACGCCATGATTACAAAGCAGATTGTCAGATAGTCGTCCTGTCATGTTGTAATTTTTTTTTATTGACAATAAATACGTTCAGAAACTATAAGATTTTTTAATTATAAAGTTTATCATTACTATGTTATAAAATTGCGGGTAATTTGCTTATTTTTAACGATAGAAATATAATATTATATCTATTTTACTATATCTAGAGAAGGGAAGACATACAGCTGCCTGTAAACGGCCACATCGGACGGTTAGAAAGAGAGAAACGATCGCGATACCCTATCTACTTTTTTACCTTATGAAGTAGGCGCAACAAAAGAACAGCTTGTTTTTCAATTAATGAACCCACGCTAAGACTACCTGTGCGTGCGCAAGTAGAAAGAGATAGACAGCCTCACTTGTTTTCTCTTCTATTCCGATGGACACATTTCGCTGGCTTCCCTAATCTATAGTCTATATGTATATAAGAATTCTATGAACTACGTTTAGTATTATATAAAAGTTTTTAACATCTACTTTTGGCATATAAAATATTATTTCACATTACTCAACTGTCCGGTCAATTTGAATACCAGTATTATGACTGTGACGGTGATGATGCGACTGATGCACCAATTTATGATCGCTCAACGACCTATGGAGAGGGCTATGCTCAGCGTCTCTCTGAAAGATCGATTCAGAAATTAGACGATTCGACACAGAAGCAAAGTTATTGACATAGTTCAAAACATTAGCAAGCTGAAGTGGCAGTGCGCTGATCACAGCATTACAAAAATCTCAAATTAAATTTGATTATAATTAAAGTTTTATTTGAATTATTTGAGTCAAAAGCCCAGAGGCCCCATAATATGCCCTCATTTCCTATTGGGCGTGTATTAGCCAATCACACCCGCAGACCGTCGCTCAATATTTGATTTGACCGATTACTCAAAACTCTAGTACAATATTGAGCTATTTATAAATTTGATGTTTCGATAAATCTTATTGTTTAATAGAAAATATCGAACATGTTAGCACTCCGAGGTGTGTCTCCGCTATCTGAGCCTATGTCGGATACCACGTTAGAGAGAAATCGTGCGGAGAGAGCATTAATAACGAAAACACCGTCGCACAGCCAGGTGTTTCTAAACAAATCGAGTTTCAGTGTCGTGAAGAACTTTTCAGATAAAAACGGCAATGATGTTACTAAAAGCGTGCACAAAAGACGTAAAACTTTCGCGTTCTGGACGTTGATGATACTCTTGTTTATCCTTGCGATAGGAAATTTAATTTTGACGTTCGCGATTTTGTCCGTACTGAGACTTGGACAAGGTATGATTTTTAAATAATTGGTAGTGAAAATAGCTATTATTTGACTGTCTAATTTAATACTAAATGTACGAATATGTTGTTATTTTATCTAGTAGTATTTCCGTTAAATGATTTTATATTAATTAAAATTAATTTAACAAGGATAATAAAAAACTATTGAAGTAAACTACATGATATATATTATTATAAATTGCTTTTCATATGTTTGGAGCCCTAATTAAGTTGCAGTTTATATGTAGAGAAAAAGAAAGTATACACGATCTTGTTTCACACTAATTGTTAAAAGTGTATCAGAGCTTGAGAGGACATGTCGTTCTTAACAGATCCTGTCGTACAGTCGTAACAGATTCCTAAAAACTTGAAAGTAGACAGAGTACACTGAATACTAAATATCTCAAATAAACACATCTCACATGTTTCTTTTGCATTCTTCAACATCTTCACGGAATTTGAAATAGAATCATGATTTTTTGTGAACACTAAAATTTCATAGCTTTGCCTGGATTTCAAAATTTTATTTATTAATACAATTTAGACTATATTTATCATACAAGAGGCCCCAATTCGATAGCATTTCAATGTTATTAAAGAAACCTAATTACCATCAGCCTTTGGATGTCCCCTGCTAGACATAGGCCTCCCCTAGTCGGCTCTATTCCTTTGTTGAGAACTATAATAGAGTATCCCAAAATGTTTTAGGATTAGAAAGCATGGAGTTTCTCCCAGAGCACAATGCAGTCAAGTTCTTTGGTTCAACTGACCTGGATCATGTGTACAAGCGGGACGGACTGCTGGAGAGTTTCCGGGATGTGCCTATGACTATCAGCAGTGAGAATGGATCTGTACTGTTCAACTTGCAGACCAGGTAGGGTATTTATTTGTAACAGGCACTGATAAGACAAGAAGAGGTTTTTGTCTGTAATTGCTGGGGAAAGAGTTTAGAGATCATAGAGTATTGCTTCTTGCACTGCTTACACAGTTGTCTGTTAGTGGCCAGTACATTAGTAGAAGTCGGCTCGCATATTTTTTTAGATCTGTATCATACCACAGTGAGCTAATACTGAACTGAACCATATCCTTGCAAATTCACACTGGTGCGGTAGGTGGTGGAGCATGCTCCTGGGTCCTCAGACAGATGACCTCATTTGTGGGAAACAACCATAGTAAATAGAGGTGCAGTAAAATGGCAGTAGCCAATGTTGATATAATTGCAGAGATTACTATTTGAGAAATAAAAACAGAATTTCAACAATTTCAGATTAGCACGTTCAGATACCAAGCTGGTGGTGAATACGTCTGGAGTGTTCGCTCGCGGCGTGAACTCCTTGGAGCTGATCGACCCGGACACTGGCGAGCTGGTGTTCAGCACAAGTAATCCCCAAATGACGATTACAGACGGTGTGAACAATCTGTTGGCTAAGGTAAAATTTTGTTCTTTGTCGTCTAATGCTGTAACAGCCTTCTTGGAGATCAGGAGATAACACCTATGATATAACATTGA
The DNA here is from genome assembly GCA_018244795.1 of Parelbella ahira ahira. NCBI lineage: Eukaryota > Metazoa > Arthropoda > Insecta > Lepidoptera > Hesperiidae > Parelbella > Parelbella ahira. Next base: position 10,837 of record DWME01008163.1, read on the forward strand.
ATCCATATTACATAATGTAGAGTTCTAGCAATTTTTCTGTATCAGGCACAGCATAAACCAGTGACACAATTTTATAGTCTAGAAATCAATATCTCCATGGGTCCTGGATCCCAATAAGCTTACTTCGTTCCAAGAAATGTTGTGTTGTTTTAAGATTAAATACACTTGCTGTAATGTGAAAGAAAAACATTGAGAAAACCTGCACACTGTAGAATTCTCCATCCTGTTTTGTAAGGCGTGTGAAGGATATCTGTAGGTAGCAGATGTCAAAAAAACATTCTAATATATTTTCAGCAAGTTTCTACCAAGCGGATATCATCTCCAGTGGACGAGGACCTAATCCTTCGCTCAGAGACGTCCGCCCATCTTCGCGGCGCGGAAGGAACCAGGATGGAGTCCAAGGAACTATTCTGGAGCGCCGACCAGGACATCTACCTCAAGTCAATCAACGGATCAGTAATTTTAAGTGGCAAGGAAGGTGTATATGTGGATGTGAGGTACTTGCCAATTGCCATGCCACTGAACAAGTCTGACAAGTACAGTCAGGGGACGGGGCAGTTTAAAGTGTGTGTGTGCATGCCCCAAGGGAAATTGTTCAGGATCGCTGTTCCCACGGGGCAGAGGGTCAGCTGCGCGCATATCAATATGACAGGTGAAATGAATCCTTGTGTTTAATATGTTTTTAATTTATGTTATTACTAGTTACTTGTTTTGTAAGTGTGTGTTGACTTGGCTGTTCAGTTTCAGTCGTTATTGTAGCGAATGTGATGTAAATCTAGTCAATATTTAATAGATATTAAAGTGTTTGAATCTGTTGCGAAGTGGAATTTTTTCATTACCCTATTCAAAATCTAAAACGACACGTATATCATCTAGTTCGCGTGTACCAAGTTAAAAAACCAAGCTAATCTACGCCATCGAGCGTTAATATATTAAAACTCGATACCTACATATAATTTAACGGTAATTAATAATTACAGCTATCCAATCAAAAGCAGAAAATATAACGTTTATGAATTTAATGAATCATATTAAGTGGTAAAACGTGGGAGTGTACTACACTCCTCTGCCTAGCCCTTCGTGGATTACAGGCGTGATGTTACGTTATAT